>JACGAQ010002593.1:0-39026 GCA_014119065.1 Orius insidiosus
TCTGTCCTCGTTAAATTAATCACTCGATACTCCGTGATTACATTCAATATTAATCGTTACAAAAACATAAAATCCATTTACATAATAATCATTTTAAAAACCATAAAAACTTCCTAGCTCTCTGTTGGAATGCAAAAATATCAGTTTGAGCGAATATTACTCTTTAGAGAACCCTCCGTGGGAAAATTTAATTTTCAAAGAACTTCGTTATTGACCTTTTGTGCCTTGGAAAATTCATTTAGTCGGTTTAGTGAAGCGTTATAAAATATCAGTTTTTTTTATGGCCTATTTTTTTTTTCTAGCAATAGTTAGGGTTTGTGGGGAGAAGAACAAGATTTTATTAAAATAAAAGTTTTTGGTATTTTTAGGTATTTTCTTCGAAATCTACTATTGTTTTCTAATTTTTTTTTCAAATTTCATCTGTTTAAAAAAATTTTGCGCCACCCTCACTTGGCAAAATTTTATTTATATTTAATTTTAGGTAGTTAAGTCTATTTTTAGAATCGTGTTATATAACACTAGTCGTAACCGGTCTTTCCCCTTCCCCTCCACTCTCATCCTTTCCTGGATCTGGAAATTCGAGTCCTTTGTCTCCACTCTTCAGTCTTCGCGCGGTCTAAATAAAAACTCCCCAAAATAAAAATAAAACTGTTTTAATTAAGTACACAAACCTACTCAAAAGATCTCATTGGAATCCTTGAACTTTCTTATCTTTTTCATTAAAAATTTCATAAACGCAGCTAAAAAAAAAAGCTTATCGCGAGCAGCATAAGATTTTTTTAATGAATGTGCATAGAGAATTTTATCCGTTAGGTTTTTTATTCTCTTGATAAGGGTTTCCCCTACGTATGTATGTACCCGTTTTGACCCCTATCTCGACCCGGTGGAGTTGGAACGCTGGGAGATAAACAAAGTGACATCGTTTCAATGGTAGGAAAAGGGGTTTCCTCGTCATCGCTACACAAAAGCGAAACTCAATGACGCCTTTTTCCAATTCAGTATTTATCGAGAGAAAAAAAAACCATCATTTTGGCTGGAGTTTGATAAGTTCCATTATATTTTGACCTGAACGTTTTTACATTTTTTTAATCGTAAAGTGACTAATAGTAAAGCCGATAAGATAGGAGGGAAAACAGATCACGAGTTAGATCTTGAAATGTAATGTAAACAAGTTGAATTTACGTCTGCTGCTGATTGGGAGTCACGTTTTAAAGATTTTTCTCTCTCTTTTTTCCCTCCCTTTTATTTAATTATGTTTTCCTTTTTTCTGAAATCCAACAGCGATGGTTCCAATCAACGAATCAATCGATCCTTTTTTTTACCCCTTGGCCTAGAATATTATGAAAATCGTTAAAGAGTACTAAAAAAGAACGAGTACTTTCCAAAAACCTACTCAAAAATAGGTAGATTCTTAAAGAAATGTACCTAAAAGTACTAATATGGTTCCTCGACAGAACTTCCTCAAAGTAGCGCAATTCAACCATTTTTCGTCCCTACGATCGAAAACATTTTTTCAGTATCTATTCTTCGCCCATTCAGGCCACACGGAAGGCGAGAACACCTAAAATTTCTTCCTGTATGTTTTTTTTTTTTTATTACTAATTCTATTACATGGAGTATTAGGTGAAAATTTAAACATTTTTCGCGAATTTCGAAAAAAGCTCTAGACATTTTCAAGATGTCTTGAAAGGAGGTTCAGTGAAAATCGGATGAAAATTGCGGCCGTGAAGTGTTTCGAAAAGGAGCAACGGACGGCCGGCACCACAGGCAACCATGATCGGCAAAGATTTTCCACTATGGGGTCTGGAAGACCTTTTCTATACTTCGTCATATGGAGGGTGTCACAATAACTTCTCTTTGAGGAAGTTAAAAATCTTATTTTTCTGGGCCTTTACATGAGCAATCACCCAAGAAATAATCCTAATTTAATTATCCAAATTTCGATTTGACTGCTCCCTGTTTGTCGCTTAAGAAACTAACTTCTTGGATCGATTCATAACTAAATTTTCCCACAGAAACCGTTCTTAAATAATCTTCTAAAGAGAGTTTCCCAAGTTTCTCTATACAGAGAAGTGTTCTTTGCAGAATAACACATCTCTTTGCATTCTAAATTAGTGGTTTTGTGAGCAATTTGGCCTAACACCTGCTACTTGAGTAATAAACAAGGTTCTCCCATTTGAAGTAAAGTTTGAGCATATTTCGACGAACACTCGAAAATTGAATCGTAAACGCTTTTTTATCGGACGGAAAATATGATTTAGAAACAATGAACTTTCCGCTTGGGTTCTGATAAGCCCATTTTTCGTTTCTAAAGTGGCCAATACTTTTTTTTTTTAAATCAACTTCTCTCGCGTTAGGAAAAATGGTTTTCCTGATGGAACGGGGAAACGTAGTACAATGTCAAAAAGGGCTCCTTCCAAACCGAATTGATGGCTAACTCTATTAAGTCCCCTCTGAATCTCGCAAAAGGGAGAATAATTTTGTATTTTGAGATTGCGAAAGCGCGTCGGCTAAAATCGATTGACTCTTAACAGAGCGGAAAATGAAATTACTTATAAAATATCTTCAACTTGATAAAACGTCCCAAAGAAAACCTTTGCCTCTTAACTTCCCATTACTCCCCGTCTATCATCAATTAGCCCCTCTGCTCCTGAGTCTTGAACGGATTTTATTTTATAATCGGATTTTCAAACTTTCGACCAGAAGGAGGAAAGAAAAAAACCGCGCCTCTAATCATACTGCTAGCACAAGGAGGGATGGAATTCAGATCAAAGAAAGCTTAAAGACACTAACTTCTAATTTAAAGCCATATCTAGAGTACTAGTTTGAAGAGCTTCCATCAAAAACTTCCTAAAAGAGAAGGAAAAATATATGAGGCGGAAGTATAACGGAGGAGAAGTTTTCGAGAGGGAAGTATGAAAAAGGCGAAGTTTAAGGAAGGGGATTTTTTATCGAAAAATTTTCTAATTTATTTATCCAATTTTTTTTAAATTTTCGAAGTTTTAAATTTTTTTTTCGAAAAAATTTCTGTTTTTTTTTTGTTTTTGTTCGTACTTTATTTTTTTATTCTATTTTTTAATTTTAGGTCGATTCTAGATTTTTTTAGTTAGTTTTTAGTTGTTTTTGATTCTGTTTTTAAAAAAAATTTCTGTTTTTGTTTCAAAAAAAAATTCTAGTATTGTACATAATATTATTTTATTGGGTACCTTTTGTATCAGGGTTAATTAATTTTTCATAGTGTATAAATTGTATTCCCGAAATGAAAAGATTTATAATTATATTTTTTATTTTATTTCAAAAAAAATTGTATATGTATGGGCGCAGTGAAACTGCCCACCGATAATCCTTTACCTGGAAGGGTTTCGACGAAACAAAAAATATGGACCATGAAATTGCCCACCAACCTCTTATCAGTAGTGACCGTGAAATGGCCGAAGAAGATGAACAAATTATTTTAAGTGAGCGAGGCAGAGAAGTTCTCCTCGTGAGCACGGCGAAGTTTCATTACGAAAAAGAGCTTAAATCTGGCAAAAAATTTTGGCGATGCGCGAGTCATGGTTGCAAAGCAAAAATTTGGACCATGGGCTAGTTAATTAATTAGTTATTATTTTAAATCTATTGATCTTAATATTGTTATTTTAAAATTAAGGAATGCAATTCATAAGAACTAGAGTGAGGAACGGCAGGAGACGGCGCCTTGAATAGGGTTGAATTTTTAAACCAAGTCGGAAATTTTATTAAATTACGGAAAAAAAAAATTAAGTACACTAAGTAAACTAGGACAAATAAATAATTATTTTATGAATTTTTTTTTCCTCTTCCATACTTGGTTCATAATTCTTATCAACTGGAGTGGGCAATTTAGTGATTTCGGATTTAGGGGGGCATTTCAAAAAGTGGGCAGTTTAAGGACCGCCCATATGTATAATATAATTATAGTTGTTATAATGCTATTAATTTTTCTTATGTGTGGGTTTAAAAAACAAAACTCTGGCAAGAGGTAGGAAAAAAAAAAAAAAAAAAAAAAAAAAAAAAAAAAAAAAAAACGAGTAGGTATTTGGTAAAAATCGAACGGCCGCGGGCAGTTATTAAAATTTCAAACAGACATATCTCCGACATTTTTTCGAAATTCAAAAATCTTACCTTGTTACTTTATTCTTCATTGACTTAGGAACATTGTGTGAAAATTGTGCACAAATCAGGTGAAAATGGTGGGGGGGGGGGGGGGGATCACACAAAAATTTATGCCAAAATATCAATTGATAGTTTTCTTATTACTTATTAATAATTTAATAGATTTGTCAATTATTTGACGTGGACTTCGGTATACTCAATTAATTCATTGTGTGAGGCTGATTAATTAAATTTTACTTTAATGAAGAACCATTGTCAAGAGGCCTTTGGGGGTTAATTTGTGGAGAGACCACATCAATGGGACTTTTATTAGTTTAGAAACCCTTTGAAAAAATTGGTTTTGCTTTGAATAATAAATTTTTTTTTGTGTTTATAGATCAAGATTTAGAAGCTCTAATTGAAGAAGTTGTAAAAGCGAGCAATCGGGGCGTTTCGGCTGCTCAGAATGTATCCGGTGAACCTAATTGGAGTTTTGGCCAATCATTATTTTTTTCGAGCACGGTCGTCACTACGATTGGTAAATAAGTATGACTTTCTTTTTTGTGTATAATGTTGTATTTTTTAGGATGGTCACGTGACACCGCTTTCAAAAGGCGGTAAAGTATTTTGTATGATTTACGCCATGATAGGCATACCTTTGACTCTCGTCCTCCTCAGCGCACTTGTCGAACGTTTGATGATACCGTCAACGATTTTTCTTCAGTTTTTAAACAGCAGACTTGGACATCTTTACCAACCGTTCAACATTCGGGTTATGCATTTGACAATAATCGCGTCAACACTCGTAGCAATATTTATACTTTTGCCGGCAGCAATATTCGCCTTATTAGAACCAGAATGGGACTATTTAGACTCACTTTATTATTGTTTTATTTCGTTAACGACCGTCGGGTTGGGTGACTACATTCCCGGAGATTTCCCCAATCAACCGTACAGACCGATTTATAAAGTCGCCAACAGGTAAATAAATAGTTATCACCTAAAAAAAAAGTTCCTAAATCCTGTTTTTCCAGGTTATCTTCTTGTCGGCCTAACCTTCATGATGTTGACGTTAACAATTTTTTATGAAATACCCGAATTAAATTTGGGAAGTTTGTTTTTAATGAGATCCGACGAGTTGACAGCCGACCCTGAAAAGATGAGGCTTCAAAACGCCGGAAATGCAGTCGGAACAAAATATACGTCCGAAGACAGATTTAGAGAAAGTAAAGACAACACTCCTAGTCCCGAAGATACCACGCCAGTCCATGCCCGCCCATAAAACAATGTTTGAAACACCAATTATTAACATCCGACTCCTTCTAAAGAAAGTTGTTTTCTCCATTTGTGCACTAACTTTTCAAAGGGTTCGGAAGTTAAAAATTATTGAGGAGAAAACAAAATTCGACTGCTTCTTCAACCAAAGACCTTCGAAAGGAATTTAGAACAAATTATAGTTATTAAAAAATATTTTAACATTTGTCTGTGTACAATAGTAATCACTTATCATTAACAAAATATATTGTGAAAAATGCCCTACAGGTAGAAATTTGTCGTTTTAGAATGATCTGAAAAGAAATTAACTATACCGGCTTCCAGTCAATGCCACCAAAAAGGCGAGGAATGGGGGGGGGGGGGGCACCTCAAATGCAACTTTATTTTTATTTTTTAGGTGACTATAGTAAATGTGTTTTGATCTCAATAACTATATATTATATTATGTAATATTAAAATTTTTTGGACACAATTATTATTACTCCAATATTCAAATAACTCAATTATTTTGAGTGCCCGATGGTTCATTTTTGATCAAGCAAAAATTGTTGGAAAAGAAACTTCCAGGTCTCTATAATAAGAACTAGGAAAATTTTATCAAAGAATCATTTGTGTCAACCATTTGTAGAAGTTTTGTTTTATTAGAAATGTAAATAATGCTGGAGCATTCGGAAAATTCAGCAAAAGGTGGGTTTAGCTGTGGCTAATAAAAACCGTTCAAAAAGAATTTGTTGACCCCCCCCCCCCCCACCACCACCACCGAGAATGAGACTTCCATGACGTAAGGTATCTATCTAATATGTAATTATTTTTATATGTAACCTCCAAAACGCCTAAAATGTTTCAAAAATTTGTAGTATTGACTCGATTAAAATATTCAAAAGTTGTATTTTTAAAGACATTATAATTTGTTAAGTAAAATAGAAATATTTTTTTTAAACGACCATTTTAATTGTTGAAAGTTAATTTTTTTAAATTATTAATGATTGTTTAAATTGGGTATATGATTGTTTTATACATTAATAATAATTTATTACTGTGAGTAATAAAAGTTTAATAAATTATTTTTTTAATTTAAATAATTGTGGTATTACTCACCTTAAATTCGCAACTGCTGATGAATTGAACAAGTTCTAACATGTCTCAATAGGAGGGGAGCCAAGGCCAACATGATTAGTCGCACTTTATGTTGGCAAGACTCTCTGTAACTTTTCTTAACAAACCAAAAAAAAACTGTTATCACCGGTTCCCAGTTCAGTTCAAAAAATAGAATAACTCCAATGTTCTCATCGTAAAGAGAAGAGGGAAAAGATGTGTTTTGGCCGTCCAGGGATGGCAAAATAGAAGAATCGAAAGAATTACTTCTATTCAGCCAATCATAGCCCTTAGCTCGAGGTATTCTGCTGTTGTAGAGTACCTCAATGGGCCTGGGTACGTTAAAGCTAAGTTTTTGCATGAAACAAAAACACTAACTTGTTATGATTCCCTCCGCAATTTCAAAATTTAGCCATTTACTTCACAATATTACACTTTTAATAAACCTACAAAAAGAAAGTTTATTAATAATTTATTTTTATTTTTTTGAAATCTAATTTTCAATACAAATTAAAATTAATTTGAGCCAGCGGTAAACTCCCAACGCTCAGAAGCTTTGATTAATCCAAGTTGGTCCTTTAACGTCCGATGTTTGTCTTTGCCGTTCTTGAGTTTGCTAAACTGCTCATGCCTCTGACGTTTAAAGCGGAATAATAAGGCTCGATTTCCCCTTTCGCCTTAAGCTCGTTCATGTGGGCCGTAGGACTGCTCCTTTAAAAAACAAAAGTACTGGTAAGACTCTTTAAACAAAGTTTAATATGCATAAAAAATAGGAAGTTACCGGGGTAAGGTACGTGTGTCGGAGGTAAAACATATTCTCTTGCTCAAGTTTAAATTCATTTCTCAAATTATTAACGTCTTTGGGTGTTACATCTTTAACTATACGGTTTTTACTGGAAGAAAAGCAATAAAAATTATCTCTATTAATTTTTTTCAATTACTTACCCCCTAAAAATATGGCCATTAGGCAATTTAAATAAACGCAGTGGAAACGTAAGTCTCATTTTCACAACAAACTACTGCAGCAAAATGAAAATGATAAGAATTAATCTCCTACGAGCGTCAGTATATAATATTAATTATGATAAGAGTTAACATGGAGGTTATGAGTACATTTTTATCCTGCTAACTAATCAGTGTTGCCAACTTTGTAATAAAAAAGAGTAATTTTTTATCTCCTTGGTTCCGAAGAGCGGTTTCAAAATCCAAAGTTCCAAGTGCTCCATCCTTGGAGGTAGGAACATACATGGAGGTCTACAACTCTAGGTCCCCATCTAGTCCCCATCCTCCTCCTTTAACCCTTTATTCCACACCATGTTTCCGTCCATGGAGAATGAGGTTATCTCAAGGTTATCTTACCAATCATCAATCATTTATCAATTTATCTACTTGTTGAATTTTATTAATATTCTGTAAGTACAAACATTTAGCAAAATGCACAAAAAACATAGCGATAATTTGAAAGGCTTATGGGTAGCTACAGGCTAACGGGGCGAAGGATGTATGCTGCCGGCTTATGATTTATTTATTTTTTTAGGAGAATGTCTAGTGATAAAAAAAGCGTTATTCATATGTTTGGGTAACATTTGCCGCTCCGATGGCTGAAGCGGTTTTTCTCGATTTGATCGACAAGCGAGGTGTTGCTGACCAATGGGAAGTGGACAGCGCTGCTTTAGGACCATGGCATGTCGGACGGAGTCCAGACAAAAGGACGATGAAGGTCCTTGCTGATAAAAACATCAAGTACTCGGGACGTGCCAGGCAAATCAAACAAGACGATTTCAATCGGTTCGACATCATCTTTGGCATGGACCACGATAATATTTCAGAATTGAAAAGACTTTCACCAAATGGTTCAAAAGCAAAATACGAGCTTCTCGGATCTCACGATCCTTCGGGCGAGTTAATTGAGGATCCTTATTATATGGAAGGAGATAGTGCATTTTATAAGTGTTATGAACAATGTTTAAATTCATGTAAGGCGTTTTTAGATAAAAATGAATAAATTTTATTGTTTATATCAATTACGTCTCCTCTCGCCTTCTTTCTCTCTGAGCATATACCAGGTGTGTAACTATGAAACCGGAATTCAGTTATAGGCAGCCCTAGCTTTAACTTTAGCAACATTTGGCCCGCAAGCAGTGCCATTTTGTTGTTTAAAGATAAGACTGGGATTATGAACACATCACAACCCAAGCTTCAGTGTAACGGCTAAGTTTGGACTGTACGGAACATGTCGAGGTTCCTACCCGGAAAGAACCATTTGCGGACAGCATTGATTTTCTGTAAATCACTTAAAGGAAACTGCTTCCGAATCGCATCAAATGCTTGTGGAAGCCTACAGTGACCATGCCCTTGGTAAATGACAATGCTACGAGTGGTTTAAAGGTTAAAAAGGTTATTAGGATATTATAAATATAATATCCTTTTAGAAGTGGAAATTTTGACGTCGAAGACGAAGAACGTGGAAGACCACCCAAAAAGTTTGAGGACCATGACTTCAAGCTCTGTTGGATGAAGATGACACTCAGACGCAGCAACAACTTGCAGATCAGTTAAATGTCACCGAGAAGCTGTTTTGTACCAATTGTGCACACTTAGCATTTACTTTCTATTAAGGAATTCCGGTTTCATAGTTACACACCTGGTAAATCTTTATTAATATAAATGATAAAATAAGACAAGAAAGACCGATGGTTATTTTAACCCTCGGGGTTCTTCCCGGCCAATTTGATAGTATGTAGATACTCTCGCATAAGTGGCTATGGTCAAAGTTACAAAAAAGACCACTATATTAAATTCCTTTTAAATAGTCACTTGGTCTTTATTTTATGCACCAATCTAAAGAAAAAAACCAATGGTCTCATTAAAACCTCAGAATTCTCTGAGACCAATTTTGATAGTTGGAGTCACATGAATGGTGGGGGTAATACAATATCATCGACAAAACTAAGTCATTACTCATTATGTTCTGTCGATGACAATATTGAATATATTATTCTGTTCGATTTAGAAGAAGTTATACTTTATTACTTTCTAACTTTGTTGGTTCAAATTTCTTTCAAAATGGCGGGAAATTAAAATTATTTTTATTTTTACGTAATAATTTAATTTTATAATTATTTTACTAAAAACTACGTTCTAGAACTTTTTTTAAATACTTATAAAAATTTATACGTGAAAAGCATCGGTGGTGAAAAGAGAAGTTTTTAAAAATAATTTGATCAAAAAGGCTTCTCTGATTGTCGATCACTTAGGCTGTGGCGCTCTCTTCATTGAATCGCGAGTTCTTCAAGTTTCCGGCATCGAGGATGACGGGATTTTCGGATAAGGTATTTCTTTTAAATTCGTTATTACAATTTAAATTTTATCTATTTTTAATTTCTTACAATTTTATATGTTATGTATTATAGGAAGATTGTGGTATTGCCTTTTAAGTTAATGTTAGTATTTACACGTGGCCTGTGTCCAAGGCAGCATGTTGACTAACCTTATTCGTTTAAATTATGAATTGATTCTTCGTTAAGTTAAATAATTTGTGGATATTTGATCTATGTTTTGGATAATTATTTATAATATTATTAACAATGTATACTAGTTGGTTATTTTTTAAGCTTGGCACTTCCGCTTGGTTGGCCTAGCTTTTGGGTATTCCACGATATCGGTCCAAAATTTTCCTTCTATAGTTGAGCTAGATTTGGCATTTTTTAACTAATCCCTTTAATAGCCATTTTGTTTTGTCCCAGCTTCATTTTGGAGCTTATGTTAGTATTCCACATAGAGTATGTTCTAAATTTTTCTAGTGGCCACATCGGTTTCTTGCCGTTTTTTAAAAGTTTACCGGTTAGTCCTGGTGGATTCTCCTTTTTTTTTTTTATACTCTTGCTATTTCAAAATTTTACTTAGTTATACTTAAAAATTTAATTATCGTTCTCCCTTTCCATTGAGAGAAGTTCCGTCAGGGCAAGCTCCTGAACCCCTTTTAACGTCCTTAAAGAAGTTATTTTTTAAACCATAAAACGTTCTTTTATTTGTCCTAAATTAATATACTTATATCTTTTTCAGGTCAAAGTTATCGACGGTAAAGGGCACCTTCTCGGAAGGTTGGCTTCAGTCGTAGCGAAAGCCGCCCTTAACGGAAACAGAATCGTCGTAGTTAGGGCCGAACAGGTCAACATTTCAGGGAACTTTTTTCGGTACGATTTTTCTTTTCATTTCCCTCATTTTGTATGTAAAATATGATGTTTATTACACTTACCTACATTATATGAATAGAGTGATTTATTCCTAAATTTCTGAAGTTATTTAATTATATAATTAATCATATTCTTCATTTCTATTTATCTAATATAGTTTTTTCTAATTTTAGGAGTAAACTCAAATATTTGTCGTTTTTGAGAAAAAGGTGTAATGTCAACCCTGCCAGAGGTCCTTTCCATCACCGTGGACCTAGCAGAATTCTTTTAAGGACAATTAGAGGTAAATATTAGACGAAAAGTGTTGGTTCTATGATTTATGATGATTTAACTCTTACCTACATTATATGAAGATCAATGATTAAAATGGATTCTGATGTTTGTTTATATTGAATAGATTATTAATTAATGACAAGAGGATATAATGGATAAATTTTTAGGTATGGTCCCACATAAAATCGAACGTGGGAAGAAGGCGTTGAGAAGGATCAAGATCTACGATGGAATTCCTCCGCCGTTCGATACCGTTCGGAGATTTGTCGTTCCAAGCGCCATGAGAGTTCTTTGCCTTAAACCAGGTCGGGCATACTGCCATCTTGGCCGTGTCTCCCATGAAATCGGTTGGAAATACAAGGACGTCATTAGGGGTCTTGAGACTAAGAGGAAGATGTGGACTGTCGCACACATCCGTCACAAAAACCGCCTTCGGGTAATTAAAATTATTTTGTACTCAGGTTTTTGGGGAAGGGGCTACTTTGTTGGCTTTGATCCTCGGGTCATATCATTACACTTCTAAAGCAGAGTTGTTTATCGTAGTCATAATTACAATTATGATCTTAATCATAATTGAGATTACGGATGTGATTATAATTATATCACAGTAATGTTGTTTGATGACAAATCGTAATCATATTCATATCCGTAATAGTAAAAATAATACTAAGTACAATTTTAATTATGCCCATCTCTACCCAAAAGATACCTTCGTTTGTGATGAATTCATTCTTACCTACATTATTTGATTTATCATGATAGATCTACAATTCTGATTATCCATGTCTTGAAAAATTAAAATATGTGTTTAATATTTATCTAATTTTTTTTTTTTTTTTTTCCAGAAAATTACGAAAGAAGCTGGAAAGACGGCTGCGAAAGCTATGGCTCCGTATACAAGAGTTGTTAACTCATATGGATACCAATAAATTTTTATTAATAAAACTTTTCTTAAACAGTTAACTATTTTGTTCTCTCCCACATGTAAAATTTTAGAGGAAAAACGGTTTAAAAAATGGGGTTCGTTGTTTATTTCGATTTTATGGTTTACTGCGTCGAACTGTTTAGTTCGGTCGTTTTGTTGGCGGCATTTTTGTACTTTGTTTATCGATATTGTCACGTTTCTGTGACGGAAAATTTAACTCCCAGGAGGAGAAGTGGAAACTTAACTCCCATGAGAAGAAGTGAAGGGATCAAAATAGAAAGCATCGTTCCCACTGAAGAAACTCAGGCGGAAGGACTTAGTTTCCCAGAAAGAGAAAAATATGCTGTTCATCCCAATGAGAATTTAGCAAGTGGCGAAGAAGAAAGAAGCTTAAGCGATGCTATCATGTCCCAGATTAAAAGTTCTTCTCAAGTTCTTTTTGTCTCCACAGCTCAAATTGACGATCAAACTCAGACGAGCTTGAAGAGTAAAAAAGGTTCCATTGGTTCTAAAGATGCTCCAGGTGACAAAAAAGAAAATAATCAAAAAGATAAAAAATTACAAACTGTAGAAAAGGAATTGAAGGATGAGCAGACCAGCCCAGTATATCAGAAGATAGAAAGCCCAAAAACTGAAGTTGATAAATCAGAACCAATAACTCTAGCTAATGAAGAAAATATAAAAAATCATTCAATCCTAAAAAAACGAGAATCAGAAATGCCAACTCCAAGTATGAAAGAAACCCCAATATATGCGATGGAGTTAAAAAATCAACAAAAACCATTAGACGAGGAGCAGAATAGCCTAAAATCTCCTGCTTTAGAGAAGGAGCCTGGCCGAGAGGGCATGAAATCAAAAGATGAAAGTGAACGAAAGCTGAGTCGATCTGGTCCTAAGTCTTCCGATCCACAATCAATATTTTACATGCCAAAAGAAGAGCCACCAAATTTACCCCAACATAAATCTAAAAGTCAGGAGCCAAGATCCCTTACAATGACCGAGCCGGAAAGTGAAACTCAAAGCAAATTGACGAGCATATCAGAAGAAGCACAAAAATATGTCAACTCTGCTGACGAAGAAGAAATGTCGCAGACATCGATAAGACCTAATCCTATCTTGAAACATCCTGAAAAAGGTAATGGATAAATTTACTTGTTTATAGTCAAAATTGGGCCTAGAAACCACTCCTCCCCTTTATTCGTCAAACATTAAACCATCGACAAACCAGAATTTGTTTTGTCGATGATTTATAGGATTCTGATTTCCAAAGTTTTCTGTGGCCATCATGTCAACAAATCCCTTTTTCACAGGATTTTTAGGAGTTTCCCATCATGTTCTGGCGTTTTTTTTTTTTTTTTTTTTTTTTTTTTTTTTTTTCGACCAAAAAACGCTATTTATGGCGATTTACTTGTTCTCTAAGCCTCGAAATCCCTGTTCATCGAATATATGGGAGTCTTCTTCAATCATTAGACGGAGCATCGTTATTTTACAGTATTTTCGGGCGTTTTTGTCATTTCTCTCTCGAAGAATACCCTTAATAATGAATTTTCATTGGTTCTGAACCGAGACCCCCCCCCCTCCTCCCTTTGCAAAATTCCTGTCAATTTTATGATGTACCAAAAACACCATTTTTACCGAATTTTTAGAGAAATTCATTATCTTATTAAATTCTCTGAAAATTTTATTAAAAACTATTCCAACTTTATTTCCCTTTTTTATATCCCGTACATTTTTAAAAGTCTATATTTCCACATCTTTTTTTTCTCTGTTTTTCACCTTTTTCCGTTGGCAACATTGATAGCTTGGGCGGGATTAAGTAATTTCAACATTATTTCCTACTTTCTAAAATCGATTTGTTTTTAAGGTCACGGATCTTTAATTAGAGCATTTTTAAGTACAAATTCACAGAATAAGCGTTTAATAAATCAATTGTTAATCTTTTTTTTTCTTTTTCAATCGATTGGCTGGGAAGGCCCAACAGTGTACTGATAACCCTTATCACTTTCCTGGTCAAAGAACATAAAAGAAAAATAAGAAGTGAAGGGAAAAGTGCCAAAGACGTCCTTGCAATGGGTGGGGTGATAATAACACCTTAGTAGTTTTTGTAATCTGAAGCATTTCACAATTTTTAGATTTTTTTTTTAAACGTTTTATTTAAATGGGTCTCAACTATTGTAAAGGTATTTGATTTTTATCTTTATCATGAATTTGTTTAGGGCCTTACGAAAATTCAGGAGTTTAAGGCTTTCATATTTTTCTGGTAATTACATATGTTTAATAGATTACACAAAAATTCAAGGGAAGAACAAATGAGTGGCCAGGATCGATGGATACTTTACGGAAGGTTTTTTACATATTCGAATTGTTTGTCTCACTGTACTTTTTTTACCTCCTCATTAAGTTTATATTGAGATGTACTTTTACTCCAAGGATGATCTGGGTGAAGGCCGATGGACCAAGCCAAGTACGTCATGGAGCGCCGCTTGGTCTGCAGAAATCAGATCGCTTTTATCAAGATGATCCGCAAACTTCAGACAGATATCCAGGAGCAGATGGAACGTCACAGTTTTGCAGACATAGACCTAAGCATTCAAGAACCTTCAATGAATATGGATTTCCTCAGGGAACTGATGTCCCTCCCAGTGCACAAGAAATTGATGGCAAATCAGGACCTGGTGCACAAAAATCGGAGGGATTAACCCCAGGGTCAATGGAACTTTTGGCCCACAAACATCAGATAGATTTTATCAGGGAACTGATGGAACATCGAAAGCGTATGGGCAGAGATCCGAAAGTCCATACCAAGGAATGGATTTAACATCTCCATCTTATGGCCAGAAACTTATGCCAGCTGATGGTACATTGGCTCCAAGTAGTGCACAAAGAGATGGATTCAACCAAGGAATTGACGGACCGTCAGGGCCTTACGGTACTCGAAGATCTGAAGGATTGAACCAGGGAGTTGATGGGCCATCAGGACCTTATCCACCGAAATCTGAAGGATTCAATCAAGGAATTGACGGACCGTCAGGGCCTTACGGTGCCCGAAGAGCTGAAGGATTGAACCAGGAAGTTGATAGACCATTAGGACCTTACGCACAAAAACCGGATGGAGTCAAGCAAGATGGATTGAACAGAAGATTATCGCAGATTAAACCTGTGCCTAGTGACAGATCAGGCGATAGAAGGTCCATACAAGCCTCATCCAAGCCAGATATGGGGATTACAAAATCGGAGCACATTTTACCGAAAGATGTTGACCAAGTTAAAATTCAGATAATAGCGACGACGAAATCCGGTGTTAAGACAAAAGAAATCGATCTGACGGATGCCGTAAAAAATTGGAATCGGACCAACCTCGAGATTCAAGGAGGAATATCTTTGACTCAAGATCAAGTATAAAGACTGAAACGCGAAGTATAGCGCCAGCACTGCCAGCAACGAAACTAGCTTCAAAATTAAGTGTGACTGAAGATGAAATAAAAGAGATGTCGCAGTTTATTCACGGGATAGAATCAAGGATTGATTCCTCAGTCGTTGGCGCCCGAGACACTTCCCAAATGCCTGATTCAAAACGAGCTTCCAAGTTAAAAGGGGAATCACAAATTTTTGGACCTGTTTATAACATAAAGGAAATCAAAGAGGGAAAAGGTGAAGGGCAGAGGATGAAGGGTGACGAAATGAGGCGACCGTCTCAATTTGATCGCAGGTTGAAAGATGGCGGTGGAATGAATTTAGAAGGTCATAAGATGAGGGATGACCGAATGAAGCCAGAAATGCAGAAGGGCGATGAAATGAAGCAGCCATCTCAAATGGATCGTGGGTTGAAAGATCTCTCGAAAGTTGGAGGAGATGAAATGAGGCTTGAAGGCCAGAAGATGAAGGGCGATGAAATGAAGCCGGAAAAGATAAAAGGCGACCAGATGACTCGGTCTCAAATCGATCGACTTGGATTGAAAGATATTACTAAAGAATTGGAAAACGCTGGATCAAAAATGAGCTTAGAAGATCCTTCAAAACAAAGAGAATCTCAGTTTAAAGGATTCAATGAGCCCCTAATGAAAGAAGACAAAGCAAATGTTAAAGGCATTTCTCACCCTCAAGTTCCTGATCCAAAAACTTTAAAGCAGGCTTCAAATTAAGCGTAACTGGACAAAGGAAAAGTGTAGATATTATGAAAAGTTCTTCTGCTAAAGGTTTAGGATCTTCAAGAATTAGCATCACAGAATACAAACCTAAGTCTCAAAGTAAGAATGAAGGTTTGGATTCAGCCTCGCAGAAACGTTTGAGCACAATGCAGCCTCCAAAGTTGAGCGCAAAAAGCGAAGATAAATCTCACAGAGCATCCCATGTCAAGGTGGAAGGTGTAGACCCAAACCTGCAGAGACCAAAAGGCGACCTTCAACGAAGAAGTGCTTCGCAAAATGCTTCAAGACGTCCTTCAAAATTGAGTGTAAAAAGTGGTGTAAAAAAATCAGGCTCAAGACGCTCATCTAAAATGAGCATTCAGAAAGTTGACAGAGAAAAATTTCATAGATTATCTCACAAAAAACTAGATGAAAAGGAAGCTAAAGAAAACGAGTTGCCTATCCCTACACCTAGAGCTCAGTCTGGAGGCTCCAAAGGCTCAAGGCAATCATCTAAGTCAAGTTTGAAAGAAGATGATGAAGGTTTTAAACGCAAAGATTTAGATTATTTTCATCGGTTATCTCATAAGAAGCTTGACGGCGATCAAAATGTCTATGGAATAAAACCTGAAGACTCCGACGCCAAAGATACAGAGAAGCCTGAGGATCCAGAAGCTCCGAAATCGGCGAAATCCGAAAAAGAAACACCTAAAAGCCAATCGAAAGTTGACCCTGAAAGTAGCGAAGCGGCCGTTAAAGTTTACAAAGATATACCTCAAACTGAAAATTTACGAGATAATTCAAAAACGATGATGAAAACTGATGTTAAGTATAATAAATGGGGAGAAGAAATGAAAGATCCAAAAGGCCAAGTGGGCGAAGTACCCCAACGTAAAAGATTGTCCGACGAAAGCCATAGGTCGACTCGTAAAGGATATTTGACTGATACAGACTCGAAGATTGATATTAAAAAAAAAGATGATGAAAGAAGCGTTTTTTCGAAATTGTCGCTTCAGTGCGAAGAAGATACTAAAAAAGATGACGTTTCCACGAAGCCAAGGTCAGGTTCAAAACAAGAACATTTACAGACAATCGTTGAAGAAGTCGAAGTTAAAAGGGCTAGTGTTTCTCGAAATGTTAAACAAGAAAGAAGAACAAGTGTGAAAGATACATCTCATAGAGCTTCACACAGCCGACTTGATCAAAGCAATGATATGAAGAAAAACACTTCAAAATTGAGTGTGAAAGGTGACAGTCGAAAATCTATCACAGAGACAAAGAAAATAAGTCCCACTCGTTCTGCAAAAAGTGTCCAGGATGGACGGAAAAACCCAAAAATTACATCTCAACCTGCTTTAGAATCTAGAACTTCAAAAATGAGCGTTAAAAAAGACGTTTCGGACAAAGGCCTCAAAAGCGGATCGAAGCCCCCTTCGAGGAGTCCAACTCGCTCGATGAAAGATCCTAGAAAGAAAACCGCCGACAGACCAAAAGAAACAAGATCTTCGAAAAACGTTGGAGCGAAAGTTTCCAAGAGTGGTAATCTAGACACCCGAAAAAAATAGCCCAACTTTGATTTTGGCCACTCATTATTTTAAATTGTAATAAAAGTATTGTTCTTTTAACACTTTGAAGTTTTGCATAAAATGTTTCAGATTGCATGTTTATTTTAATTTTAATGTTTCTGTTCATCTTTTTACTTTTTTTTAGAACGCTCCGAGGAGCAAAGTTTTGTCGAAGGCGTTGTTTGTCAGGCTGACGATGTCCCTGAAAATGGGTAAGTTGTATAGGGTGGTCCAGTTAACCATTTAAATGAAAAATTAGGTTTAAAACTGTGGTTATTCTCAGTTTATGACAGAGTTTGGCATTTTATTATTCATAAATCTAAAACTTATCAATATGAATGCTGGTATGAATATTATTTAGAATCATGAGAATTAAAAAAAAAATCTTTAGAAAATGATGGGGTAAATTATGTTAATTTCATTAAAATTCATTAGAAAAATTGATTGATTTCTAGATTTAATGACTAGTATTCATATTCATAAGTTCTAGATTTATGAATTCAATTAATACTCAAATTCATGAATATGAATACGCCCAACTCTGGATAATGATGCCCTTTAACCCAACATATTTGGGCTAAACCAGGTCACTTACAATTGAATTTTGGTTGTAGAATGAAGGTATGTGACCTTGGCGAGGAAGGAAAGGTGCTTTTGGTCAAGAAAAACGGACGTCTGAGTGCATTGGGTACAAAATGCAGCCATTACGGTGCTCCGCTCATCAATGGCGCATTGGGTGATACGCGAATCCGTTGTCCTTGGCACGGCGCTTGTTTCAACATAGAGACCGGCGACATAGAAGACTTCCCAGGACTTGACAGCATCCCTTGCTACAACGTCCAGGTCACGCCTGAAGGTGGAGTAAAAGTTCGAGCCAAAATATCAGAGCTCAAGTCGAACAAAAAAGAGAAGCCGCTAGGAGTCATCGATCCAAACAACAACAACAAGTTCGTCATCATCGGTGGAGGTGCTGCTGGACAAGTTTGCGCTGAAACTTTACGTCAAGAAGGCTTCTCGGGGAAACTCATTATGATCACCGCTGACAAATATCATCCATACGATCGTGTCAAGTTGAGCAAACAGCTTGATGTGACTGTCGACAAAATTCGCCTTCGCCCTGAAGATTTTTATAGTGTAACTATCTTAAAACTAATGTTATGCCGTTGATATTTCCAAACAATTTAGACATCATATTGCTTGATAAGCTTGATTCAATCTTCCTTGGCACCCAAGCAGAATGTTCTTTTTGCTTATCACCCCAAAATTCTGAAGACGTTTTATAATTTACCCTGTTTTAGAGCAACAGCATTGAAGTTAAAACTGAAACTGAAGTAACAGGAGTAAATTGTACTTCCAAAGTCATCACTTTGTCGAATGGGGAGGAAATAACATACTCATCTTTGTTTATTGCGACTGGTGGAATGTAAGTTGCACTTTTTTAAAAAGAATTTTATTTATTTATTTATTTTTCAGACCAAGAATTTTGTCTTTACCAGGAATGGATTTGAAGAACATTTTCACTCTGAGGAGTTTAAGCGATGCAAATATGATTCAAAGCGAACTCTCTCCAGATAAGAATGTGGTTATTTACGGTTCTTCTTTTATTGGAATGGAAGCTGCTGCTTATTGTGTTGGGAAGGTAAAAAGCGTGACTGTGGTTGGAAGGAGTGGCGTTCCATTTTCTGTCAGTTTTGGGAAGGTCGTCGGTGAAAGAGTTGCGAAATTATTCTCCGATAAAGGAGTAGAGTTGAAAATGCTTTCGTTAATAACTTCTTTTGAAGGAGATGCCGAAGGAAATGTCCAAAAGGTGCTTTTGTCCGATGAGACAGAATTACCTGCAGATATTGTTATACTGGGACTTGGATCTGCTCATGCAACAACGTTTTTGAAAGGATCCGGAATAAAATTATCGGATCACGGTTCAGTCCCGGTGAACAAGTTCTTGGAAACTAACATCCCTCAAGTTTACGCTGGAGGTGATATCGCAGAAGCTCCCGTTTTTGCCAATAAAGACACTCCGCAGTCGATCGGCCATTGGGGACTCGCACACTACCATGGACGAATCGCTGCATTGAATATGATGTCCAAAACGACCCCGTTGAAAACAGTTCCATTCTTCTGGACCATGATATTTGGAACAGCTTCAGGTTTGCTGGTACTACTCAGAAACATGACAGTGTTGTCGTCAAAGGAGATGTCGACGCTCTCAAATTCGCTGTTTATTACATGAGAAATGATGTCGCCATCGGTGTAACCACTGTTGGCGTTGACCCAATCGCTGCAGAATTTGCTGAATGTCTTCATCGCAACGGTTCCCTCAGAAAATCGCTGATTGAAACCAACCCTCTCGACTGGTACAAAAATATATAGTTTTTGCGCTATTTACAATCATTTATAGCCTTCGATGTTTATTTACTATTTGTCACTAACGTTACCAAAACATATTTTTTGTGATTTCAAACTACAGTATTTTTTATACACTTTTTTATTTACGTTGCTATTTTTTTTTGTTTTTAATTTTTGTAGAAATTATTTTAGAAAAATAAATGAGACAGACAAATAAAATGTATGTGCAATATATTTAAGGGTTTTATTTGGGCCCCACTTACAGGCCATTCAAGCGCCGTCCTGAGGCCAGCATGGCATAGTAATTCTTCAAAAGTAATGCATTTTAGTTTTATTGTTATGAAGTGTTAGGAAAATAAAATAACAGCAGGTAAGACATAAAATGGGGTTTTATTAATTTGAAAATTCATACAAAGCATTTACAAGTAATAGTTTTACGAAGGGGATTTTGTTCTCCTTCTGGGAGAAGAAGGGGAGCGGCTGCGCCATTTGACAGGGGTGCGACTTCGTTTTCTGCGAGGCGAGCGACTACGTTTTCTTCGGGGCGAACGACTTTTTCGGGGAGTTCGACTGCGCCTTCGAGGGCTTCTTGACTTGCGTCTACTCCTCGATCTCGTCCTTCGTCTTGGAGAACGAGTCCTTCTACGTCGTTCGGGCGACCTCGATTTCTTATGAGAAGGTGAACGTGACTTTTTACGAGAAGGAGAACGCGATTTTTGTTGGAGGGTGATCGAGATTTCTTGGGTGTAAGAGAGCGAGATTTACGTCGCGAAAGCGAGCGGCTCTTCTTTCGCGGAGAGCGAGATTTATGCGAAGGGGATCTTGACTTCTTAAGAGAAGGTGAACGACTCTTCTTTCGTGGCGAGCGACTCTTACGCGATGTACTTCTGCTCCTTCTCAAAGACGGCGACTTCTCCAACGACTTTTCTTTCGACAGACTCTTCTTTTTGTCAATACTCTTTTCTTTAACCGGGCTTAACTTTTTATCGTCTTTACGCGATTTGCCTTTATCACGTTTGGAAGAACGACTGCGAGATTTGCGAGATCTTCCACGGCTTCTGGAATGCGACCTTGAACGAGAACGGCGACGTTTTTTATGATCACGGGAACGCGATCGCTTTCTCGATCTAGATCTTGTCCTTTTTCTGGATCTAGATCTATGTCTTCTCCCTCTTGATCTAGACCTGGATCGTCTCCTTCTTCCTCTAGATCTGGATCGTGATCTACGCCTTGACCTTGATCGCGAACGTCCTCTTTTCTTATCTTTTGATAATATACCAATGACTGGATCGATCGCAGCAGAAATCAAGTTTTGAGCTTCCTTAACGCGAGTCATTGCTTCTTCAATTTCTCTTTGTGCCGCTTCATTGCTTTTCGCTTGAGGTTTGTCGATGTTAACTGTAGAATGGCAAAGCTGCACAGGTCGCCCAAGAAGAGTCTGGTTGTTCATTTTCAATGCGTTGATAATGCTAGACTGCTCGGAAAATTCGACCAACGCGTAAGTGCCTGGGTCATTTTCTCTTTTGACAAATCTGACATATTTGACGTCTCCTGCTGTCCCGAAGAACTCTATAAGCTGGGCAGAAGTTATTCCGGGTTCAAGATTAGAAGCGATGATGGTTCTTCGGATTTCTTCGATTCGGACGGAATCAAAGTTTATAGGGAGAGGTGGATAAGGAGGGAGGCCGTTTGAGATCAAAACGGGGTCGTGAGTAGTGATCACTTGATTTGGCTGAGTGCCTTCAATTTGGTTGGTTACATGAGGAGGAAGTTTTGAGTTGTTTCCGTACAAGCCGGGGACGACATTCGCCTGCGCGGCGATCTCCAAAGCACGATATTCGTCTGGAATCTCGTTCGTCGATGAAACGTACGGCGTTACGATCAAAGCACGATCAATGAAGACCGTATTCGTCATATGCTGCGCTACACCGACACAAACGGCATCAAAAAACTTCACATAACAAATCCTCGACTGTACTGGAACTGAGACATCCCTGATCGTCGGGTATAAACGAATATCTTCGATTTTCCCCAAAAATCCAAAAAGTGTTTGCATTTGATCCTTGGTCGCTTGCGGCGCGATGTTCGTGATTTGAACCACCTTCGTCGAAGGGACGGGTGGTATGTCCGTTTGCGCGGTCATCCTTTATAAATAAAACACTTCAAATTTTAAAATAAAACATTAAAATGCCATTGTAGCAAGAAAAAAACTGAAGCCGGTCGGTCGGATCGATTGACAGATTGAGCAACCAAACAAAACTTAAAATGGCCGAAGGGCCACCACAGACTCTACCCAATCGCGAAGCTACAAGTAAAAAAATGTTGAACTGCTGCGTCGAAATATTCAACACATTTCGTCAATTATTACGCTTCTATATTTACATTAAGCAATTTTATAAATAATTTGGCAATACATAAATCAATACTTGGAAGTCAGATATCTATAAATTTTCAAGCGAATCGTCATTTTGTCAACTTTTTGTTTGTTTTGCGCCATTTTATTTGTTTTTTCTTCTTTATGAGAAAATAACCTATTAATTTAATTTTTATTTTCCTAAGCTACATTTAAAGCTATTTTAGCAATTTTAAAGTACAGTTGGTGGATGATATACTATTCAAAAGGCTGTGGAACCTGTGGAAGGTTCGCACCACTGTTATAGTTGATCAAAATTCAAACCCCTATGAAACCTCTGAAGAATTTCTGTCCCGGAGTTTTTAGTTGGGACTGACTCCACTAAACAGCGCCAGCTTCGCCTCCCTTCCCCACTTTCCCAAAGGTGAGTGTTATCAGTTGTCACTATCCTGAAAGGCGGGAAGCCTTCCACAGTATTAACTAACAGCCGTTTTATAAAAAGCCTGAATTAGACTTTTTATATAAAGGCGAGCCGCCATTAGCCTCTTTGTAAATTTAAAATATTATCTAAGCACATCCAGCCTTTTTACAAAAGGGCGGAAATCGACCAGTCGTTTTGTCATTCAACGTTAACATTCCACAAAACGGCGGCGTTTTGCAAAGAGGCTAGCCTTTTTGCAAAAAGGCTAATTCTACGAAAGGGCTGCGGCATGTGTAAAATTGGATATTTTTTGTATTATATGGAACAAAAAAATTGAGAAGGCATTGTTTTTATCAAAAGGTCCCCCCCCCCTCCCCGAACCCTTGTTAGATTCGGTTCTGAATTCAGAACTTCGGTCATCCGCTTTCCTAAAAGTCAGTAAGTAAGTTTACTTCAGACTTTTATAATAACTACCTCTTTGCCAAGTGTTTTCAATTTTTTCCTTAATAATTATTAGGATAAGAATTAGTAGAAACGCCATTAAAAAAAAGTAAGTAAATAAAAAAATTGGGGGGGGGGGGACTATTGGAAGAAAGAAGATTGGAAGCACTGTCTTCCCCCACCAGTTTAATTCTCATCCCTTTCGATCACCGGTCAATCGGTCACTCGTTCCTTCAGATTTTTTTGTAAATATAAAAACAATTTTTTTTCAAGGGCATTGGGATACCAACATTTTGTTTCTAAAGCGTCGGGAGAAAAATAATGTTATTTTATTCAAAAGAAATTTGTAGTTCCAGTTTTATAAACTTCAGAAGTGTATTGCATCTCCTTTCGTTTCCCTTTTCATTTTTTTCACACCCGATCCAGAATTTTCTGCGAACTTCAAACGGTGAGTGTTTTTAAGCACATTTGTGGTGTTGGGTTTGAAAATGTTGGAAAAGATTCCAATTTTCCAAGAATTCTGTCCACATTTTTGTTACGTTCATTTTCAAAATTAGAGCTACCATTTCTGGTCATCCTGGACGAATCGAGGCACTGGAATTTCGATAAATGAGAAAAATAGATGATTTTTCACTAGAAAATTGGCAAAGTTTCCACCTCCCCCCCCATTCCCGACAAACTTGAACATGCAAGGCTGGCGTCGGTAAGCGTTCAATCCGAAATACGGTTTTTTACGGTGAATTTTAGTCGCCAATTTGGTTTCTTGAAAATCTATTTCTTATTTTCATTTATGTATGTGTTATTTTTTGACATGGAGCTTTCTGCTGTTGGTTTTTGAAAATAAAATTATTAAGTCGAATTTTTCAGGTATTTTATTTTTGTTTTATTATTATTTTATTCTAAATTATTTATCTGCCTTCCTGGATTTGCAGTGGAAAAAAAAAAGAGAGAAAAAAAAACTGTTAGGAATAAATTTTTAAATTTGAAACTTTGTGCAGTGAAAATACAAAACGTATAATTTAGCCAAAAAAGGCCTAAGTAAAAATGTTAATAACTCGAGGATGAAAGTTTCGTTTTTAAAAAGCAGTAGAACTTATGAAAAACTAAGAGACATTGAATTAAAATATTTTTTACCTGAGGAAATTTTGTTAATTTAAAAAAAATGTTTGCCTCGGTCCGGGGCTGCTTATTCGGATTTTGTCATCCTTATTCGCAGCTGTCCTTCATTTGTGAAGGAGCGTTTCGCTATCCGCCAACTGCGACCCGCCCAGTAGCTGAGGCTCGCCCTGGGTTTGGCTTTTTTTTTTTTTTTTTTTTTTACGAGGGCGTCTTCAACTACTCGGTTATTTCACCCTCGCGTCAGTGGTGTTTTCCGTCGGAAAAGTTCATTTAGGTACGTTGGGTTCAATTTGGGGACCGCCCGCTTTGAACCCTGGACCCCATTGATGAACGCCGTATCGCAATGTTTGGGATTAACGCCTTAACACGCGCGGCCACCGCGGCGGGTTTGGCCCTGAAAAGGGCCTTTGAAAAAAATTAGGCCGAAAAAGAGACCTTCGTCTGTGAGTGGCCCTGAAAAGGGCCCGTCAAATGTCCGAGGACAAGAGGAAGAAATCAATTATTTCTTCGACTTCTCCTCGGACTTGGTCTTCTCATCTCTTTTTTTGTATACATCTTCAGGCTTTCCCGGATTCGGGGCCGTCAGAAGATAATACAATATTGGCGACTCGTTTTCTTTGTTGTCCATTGTATTATTCGCAGACGAAAAAAAAGAGAGAGACTGACTTTTCCGGGGGTGCGGAGGACCTTTTAAGGAAAATTTCTCAACTCCCTCCACAAAACTTCTTCCCTTTTACCTTTTCATTGGCTACGCAGTCTCTCCACCATCTCCCACCCCTAAAAAAATATTAAATTAAAAAAATTTATTTACTTATTAAGTATAAAATTTTAATTAGTACTAATATTTCCCTAGTCAAACATAACAACTTGACCAATTTCGACGCGTATTTTTCTATGGAGGCTCAGATTTTTTCAAACCATATTTAGCCAAAGAAAAAAAATTTATAACTAAAATAAAAATTAGACTTGGGTCCAAGACAAAAGCGTAGGTACATAAGGTTGAGTTTGGCGCAAAATATTTAAATTCAAATTTTTTAAATTTTTGTAGTTTGATAACTATCGGATAGTACACGGTAGGAGCTTCGGACTTAACCTGAACCTGAAGCTGAACAAACTTAACTTAAAAAACTTAAGTCGGGGTTAAACCCGACACCATTAAATTGATCAAGAAAAAAACTACTTTTCACAAGAAATTTAAACGTACTGGCAACCCTGCTCACTTTAGCAGATTTTGCTGTCTGCGCGATGAGTCTAAACGTAGTATCGAGTCTGATTACCTTCAGTATGTTCAGCACATACAAATTAATTCTGTCGAAAATGTGAAATTATTTTGGTCTTTTGTTAATAATAAACGATCCAATCTTTCGACCCCAGTTGTCATGCATCTTAATGACGTAGACTTTACGGTTCCTTCGGAGATTGCCCATAATTTTGCTGATCTTTTCTGCCAAAATTTCTCTGAATGCTCTGATTCTCGGGACTTTGCTAGAATCAGCAATACTAGTATTGAGTACCTTCACACAATTGAGTTTGATGAAAATAAAGTCCTGGAAAGATTGTGTTCTCTTTCCTCCAACTCTTCACCGGGTCCTGATGGTGTTCCCGAGATTTTCTTAAAAAACTGTGGATCATCATTATTCGGACCAGTCTCACGCTTATTTCGACTCTCAATGGATTCTGCCATATTTCCCGCTCAATGGAAGCATTCTTTTGTCACACCGGTCCATAAGAAAGGGGATAAATCGAACATGGCCAACTACCGACCGGTGTGCAAAATTTCAGTGTTGGCCAAACTCATGGATGCCATTGTGGCCGAATTTATCAGCGTCTCTTTCAATAGATTCTTATCTATCCATCAACATGGCTTCATTAAATGTCGTTCGACGGTTACTAACCTCTTCGTTTATAAAGACTTTATTATTAATGCTTTAGATAGAGGTAAGGAAGTCCATGCCATTTACACGGATCTTTCTAAGGCTTTTGATAAGGTTGACCGGGCACTGCTGATTGCTAAGTTAAATTCCTATGGAATCGGACAACCACTCTTAGGTTGGTTACAGTCCTTCTTATCTCAAAGGTCATTTTCAGTTTTATTCAAAGGCGCTGCCTCCAAAGTGGTCCCGATAGACTCAGGCGTCCCCAGGGATCGCATTTAGGCCCTGTCCTCTTTCTTATCTTTTATGATGATGTAATCGATGTGCTTAAGAATAGCCAATTTTACTTCTTGCTGATGATCTGAAGATCTACAAAGAAATTAACACTATTGAAGATTGCTATCGTCTTCAAGATGATATTTCCTCTTTTTATGATTGGTGTTGCTCTAACTTCCTCCCTGTAAATGATAACAAATGTTCCTTTATTTGCTTCTCTCGCAAGTCCTCTAAGCTTCTTACCTCATATCCAAATTTTCATTACCGTATTGGTACAACCCCTTTGCCGGAAGTCTCTAGTGTTACAGACTTGGGTATTGTGACCGCCGACTTCACGAATATCTTTGCCATCAAAGTTCATTATTTTGCCCTAGTGCGTAGTGTCCTTGAATATGGAGCGCTAATCTGGTCTCCCAGCTCTAAATCTTATGTCGATGATATTGAAAGGATCCAGAATAAATTTTTAAGATATCTGTGGTTCAAGTCTGGGCATGATTGTTCGTCGTTTTCTGCATCCTCTGCGCGTATAATTTTTGATCTCGACAGCCTCGAGCTTCGTCGCATTATGTCTCTGTTAACCTTCGGATGGAAACTCGCGAACGGGGCAGTTGATGCACCATTAATCCTTGAGGGCTTGTGCCTCAGAGTGCCTGCCCGGTCATTAAGACACTCTCCATTATTCTATGTTCCGAGAACCAGGACCCGCTATGGGGGCTCCGGCTGTCTGGTCCGACTTGCATCGGTTTTAAACCGGGCAAGTTCGTCCACTGACCTGTTTAATATGACCCTACGTCAATTTCAAGCTGCCTCGAGGGAGTGCACTGAAAAAAAAAACTGACGTTATATTTAAAAAAAATGCAGTTGCTTCAATGAAATATTTTCATTAAAAGGGCTCCAATTACGGGGATTGTTGCCAGAATGAAACGCATTTCATTAAATTACTTTAGGTATGAATATTTCTTTGGAGCAATGAACTTGAATTATTGATGTTATTAATCCTACTTGAATAGCTCACATGAATCTTTTCGTAAATATAAGTAAATGGTTCCATAATTCAACAATCTAGATTCATTGTACTTAATATTATTTTTTACCGTTTTAATAATATCATCATAGATGTGAGGAATAATGTTTACTACAATCAATGAACCTTTTATAGTTATTGGAAATAGTATTGTTGAAAGCAATGAACCATCGTTCATGGTTCAACGTAGTTACTTCATTGATTTAAAAATTTTTGTTTTTAATGAAACTCCTTCGTTTAATTATTGAAAATTTTTATTAAAACCTTAAATATAATTCATTAATAGAACAACTTTTGTTCAAGAACATAATGAACCTCGTCTTTAGTTTAAAGCAATCGATTCATTCTTTCATTAATTTGTTTCTTTATTTAAAAGAACAATTTCATATATATAACTCATAACTCATAAGGTAAAAGAAAGTAAAAACAGTAAGATATGTATTTCAAAATTTATTTAAAAATGGGTTAACAAAAAAAAACCTAATTAGGTACAATCATTGTGCTAAAAATTCTTTGAGAATAAAAATTTTGTCTAGCTTGACAGACGGTTTAAGATTATAGACGTGACTTTCGACAAACGAGTAAAAATTTTTAGATTCTTCCGGAAGCGACAAGTTGAAGACATACATAGCTTTGAAGCATATATCAAGTGCTTTGATTATAGATTTAAAACAGTATCTAATATTTTCTATTATAACAACAATATCGGTAATTTTCTTTAATGAACCTACACAGTAAATGGCTGGTTGAAGATTTGCCTGTCTTTCAACTTTAAATTTGATTGTATCCTCAACTTCTTGAAGTGTCTTTCCAATAAAAAGTATGGAGTCTTGGGCGTCCTTTATAGAATATTTTATTACGTTTTTTTTCCCATTCGCATCTTTCTTAATTGATCTCGCCGTGGGAACAAATATGCTTGTAAAGTCAAAATAACGACAGCATCACGGTGGTCTAAAAATAAATGTAATTAGATAAAATTTTCAACTAATTTATTTTTTATTTTATTACTTGAGTTAGAATCTTCGGTTAAGTCGTTTATCAAAGCAAGACATTTTTTGTCTTTGATATTTGTTTTAATGAAGTTTATAATTTTATTAACTTCAAAGTCCCACCGTTCGAGCAGTGATTTTTCGTTAAATGCAAGTGTGAAATCCATTTCAATCTGCAAGTTACAATGTTTATTATTTATAATAACAAGAAAAATTTTTAGTACCATACGATAACCGCTCGGTTTGTTGTACGGCTCCCATGTATTTAAAACGTCGACCATAGAATGTTTTCGAATAAAATCCATCCTTGCTTTGTGGCATGCTGACCATAAGCAATCTATTTCAGATGAAGACAGTCTTTCATGTTTTATTGATGAAAGACAAAGCTCGGCATTGTCCTCAGGTACTAAAAAAAACAGTAGAATTAAAGTATTGAATACTAAAAATTAACAGAATAATAATAAAAGAGCTATACCGAAATCCATATTAAACCGATCTTTCATTTGTATGATGCATTTCTTGGTTTTTTTATTTTTTAGAGCATTCCTCTCTGTGGATATTGAATTGTGATATTTCACGTACAGTCGCCCTCTTTTATCAGTGCTACTACGATAGTATTCCTGTAAACAGTTGAAAGTTATACATTACCTACTTTTGTTACAGTTGGTACTTTTGTTATACCTATACATCATAATATACAATTAACTTACAATTATTTCAGTTGGAAATCTTTCCAATATTTGGAGCTCTATGTCTCGACTGGTTTTCAAAGTAAATGGTAACTCTCTGTCTTGAAAATAATAAGTTATTACATTTATAAGAATGCTCCGTTGTTCAGGGCCAAAATTTCCTTTTTCATTGTAAAATTCAATAAGTCTTTTCCCCTTATTGGAAGAATGCAAAATTTCAGATAAAGTTGCTGAAAAATAATAGATGATTATGCATAAGCTACGGTTTCATAATATGTAGGTATAAGGTTTTTACCAGGAGACTGTGTGACCTTGTTGTCAGGGGCCAATGGAGTCAATGGAGGTACCACATTGACGAGAGGGGCGATAGAGGGGGGAGGTCCACCACAACACACCACAGGATTGCCAATAGATTTTCGCCATTCTATGAATCTTATTTCCAACTGGAACTGGACACCAAGTGGATAAAAACTTAACATTCTTTCCAGCTGCGAGCGAGTAATCTCTTTGAATACGGAAACCGTCAATTGTTGGTCTAAAATTAGAGAGGAAAAAAGGTGGTCAGGTTTTCAATTAGCAGTTCTTGCATTTTTAGACACCATTAACTTACTAATAAATTCAGGTAAAAGATGCTTTAGTCCCCAGTCTCCTAAAAGAGATTCAAGCTCATCGTTCAAAGGTTCAATTTCCGATGACATGTCTGCAGAGTTTGATGTGAGAGGAAAACTGTTCAGCAATTCCTTCTCTTTAGAGAGGGATGATTTGTTTATATGTTTTGTCAAAATATGTTTTTTGTATCTTTTAAAAAGCGTAAATTTTTGGGTGCATTCAACACAATGAAAATCTGAGCTACTATTTAAATTGTGAACACGCTTCTGGTGACTATACAGTTCATTGAAAGTAGGAAAGGTCGAAACGCATAAAAAGCACCGCATTTTAAAATTTGGACTGAAAAAATAGGTGTCGCTGTAAATAATAATGAAGATAATAATATAATAATATCGAGTTGTACATTTTTTATTGCTTACCTTAATGATGGTGCCTTTCGGAGATAAGCTGCGTACGCACTAAACTTGTCCAGAGGGCAACGAACTTCCTCGCTTGAGAGTCAGAGGACAAATGAACGATTTCTCGCGGTTTTTTGGAGGGGTTGAAGTTAATAAAAAGTATTGTCTTATGTACGAAATTTTCATTATTGTTAAAACCAAAAGTATGAATTTGACGAAATAAATACATAAATTGTAAGTAGATTTCTTTGATTCGATGAATCATTTCATTGCTTTTACGTACTGATTTTAAAAATAAAAAAAAGTAAAAAATGAATCATTTACACAATGAACTAATTCATTGATATTTGATTTTAAAAGCCGTTGAGACCGTTTAATTTTTAAACCGTTAAACCGTTAAACCGTTGAGACGGTATAGCAACAATCTTAAGCAACATCTCCTTCAGGGGGGTCTTTTCAAATTTTGAGGTTTCGTCAAAATTTCGGATAGGATGCGAGTCAACTCGGTTTACCCTTCACACATTGCGAGTCAAAATTGCAAACTCATCGTTGCCACAGCAAATTAGCCGCTCAGGTTGGAGGAAAAACACCGAATTAAAATAACTTACTCTGCCAGAATTAACTTCCTCAAGAAGTTCTTGTTTTACCGTCATCGTCTAGTATATGGAGAATGAGCTTCTAGAAACCCCCATAAAATGCTATTTGAATAAGAAATTCTGGAGAGCGATTTTCGAATTTCGAAGAGATAATACTGTCTGAAGGTTTTAAAACGGCGCTGCGGCTAACAAAGCTAACCAAACTTTGTCTACTTTATTACTACAATTCATCGAATTTATTACCTAACTTGAATTCGGGATTACATATAGGTAAAGAGTATTTAGTGTAAATTTGATAAGGATCGGATGTAGGTATATATGGCCGCAGCATTACCTACCGACAGATGATCTCCACCGCATTTTGGCGAATTTCGATGAATGTCTGCTTTCGCTAGATAATCACAAAAGGAAAATCTAGAGAAAATCGGATAAACATTACGGCCGTAAAGTTCCGGAAAAATTTTTAGGCCCCCCAAAAAATAAAGGTTGTTATCGACTACCTATAGGTATCAAAACTAATTTTTGTATTTAGGTATTTTTTACAGCATAAACGTGATATTAAAAAAAAAAACAATTTAAATTACAGAAATTAAAAATAAAACTGATAAATAAAAAAACAGTTTGGTAAAATGAGTAGGTAATGTTGGATAGAGAGATCAATTGTTTTTAAATTTACGCGGCAAAACCAAAACCGCTCACTCAAATAGCGCTCGTTCGAAAATTTATTAAATTAATAATGAAGAAACAAAGTTTATTGAAAAAAAAAAATTGTTAAAACTATGATAAAAAATTCATTACTACGGTAATGAAAATTAAGTATCATTAATTTCTTAGTAATGCAAAATCATTAAATTCAATAATTAAGACATAGGAATGTATGATTGGTTTCATTATTTTTAAAAACGATGTAAATAGTTCATTATTTTAACCATACTCTTTGTTGAGACAATCACAAGAACAACGAGTAATTTTGATAATCAGAATTCATTATCCCATTTTAAAATAATTGTTGGTGCTATGAAAAAATTCATGGTAACGAATAAATTTATGTTGTACAATTTAAAAATCGACGATTCGTTGTAACAACAATGCCATCATAACTCAATGAAAAAAAAAATTATTATTAAGATGAAAAAACTACTTGTGGCAATGAAAAAAAGTCAACAATTGCGTTTCATCAATATTACAACTGCTTTTTTTTTCAGTGTGGTTGGAGAGCGGTGATGTCTTCCAGTTCTGAATGCCCGTCTATACTTCTAAATTTTTTATTTATTTATTTATTTGTACATACTTGTTTATTTGTCCTGTTCATTGTATGTCTTTCCACTCGTATGTACCAGATTTTAGTAACATCTTTAGATTGTAATTTCTGACTGTTCTTTTTTGGACACTTGTCTGTGGAACTATAAAATAAAATAAAATCCTTTAGAATATTGTAAGATTTCAATTAGGTATGTTACCATGGAAATTTTTAACTTATTACCTTTTACTGGAAAAAAAAGACTCCACAAAAATGACCACAATGGTTAAATATTTGTCTATATTTTGTATGAAGGGTAATGTACGGTAAAAGGGGGTAACGCACCTTGTATATAAAAATGAATCAATGTCCAATGTAATGTTTTTGAGGTTTCATTTTGAGTTTTTTTTAACACAAACTAATTTTTTAAAATATTAATCAAAATTTTCCGCGGTGGATCCTTACTCGTCACCTAAGGGCTTTTGCCGGATTAAAACTCTATACCGATTCGTCACCTGACCACAATTCAAGTAATACACTGATTCGTCACCATCATTATTTCAGAAATGGACGTCTATGGGGGAAATGTACTGCAGCTCGAAAAAATACTTTAACCACTGGCCTATATACGAGTTATTTTTCATATAATGAGATGCATAATTTTCCATTTCCGTGTCGGTGACCACTGTTGAAGGGCATTTTTTCCTCACATCTCCAAAAAATCTCCAACTATATTAAAAAAAATCTCCAAAAAATATTACTGTTTTATAAGCTTTGTGCTTCAAAAATTTAAATTTCTTGACAATTATCGCCACGGAGCGCTCGGACGATACAATCATTATCCGCGACATCTTAAAACTAACTTAATTCCTAAACATAATTTTGTTTGGTTACGAATCGGTATGTTTACTCTGATAGTTGTAGGTGACGAACTAGTCTATGACCCTTCCTTCCGAAAACAATAGGAGGTGACGAGTAGGTCTACAGCCAATTTTCCGATTGTTAAAAATGGCTTTTCCCCATACCCTTCAAATATTTTGAAGAAAAGTGGAATCCTTGTTTTTCTTAAAAACTTTTATCAGTTTTCGTCCACGTTTCAGAAACCTTTAGATGGAACTTGGAAGGTGTCACAATAACACCTATCCCCACAAAAAACACCCCGTGTAAAAAACACCCCGCCTCGCAAAAATCCTTTTACATCAGCCGGAAAAAGTTGTGATATCAACTTCCCCGCCCTCAAATGAGCGAGAAGAGTCGATACGCCCGAGTGGTAGGTACGATGATGTGAGAAGCATGATGCCCGTGCTCCCGTTTTCAATGCTCCCCTTGGCGGCATCGCGAAATGCTTTGTATCAGTGATTGCCGTTATTTATCAAGCCCTGGAACGTCCTGGAACGCTTAAGAATTACTGTGTTATCACTGAGTTCCTAACTAATCACTAGTATACACCCCATACACATACATACACATACCCCCCCCCCGTACTCACACATGACACTACGCCTTCATCTACGTATGTCTGAGTGTTTGAATCATAACGATTTTTCCCGAAGAACGCACAGCACGTCTTAACTACGTCCCTGTAAACAAACATTTCGCGATGCCGCCAAGGGGAGCATTGAAAACGGGAGCACGGGCATCATGCTTCTCACATCATCGTACCTACCACTCGGGCGTATCGACTCTTCTCGCTCATTTGAGGGCGGGGAAGTTGATATCACAACTTTTTCCGGCTGATGTAAAAGGATTTTTGCGAGGCGGGGTGTTTTTACACGGGGTGTTTTTTGGGGGGATATCATATCTTTTGTAGTTTAAATTCAAATGAATCGTAAAACTCCTAAAAGAACCGCGCGTTGTTTCAGTTGCCCGGGAAAAATCCAAAGAAATTTTCAGTTTTCGTCCCTAAATTTTTTTAATGGGCTACACTAATAATTAATAGTTCAAGGCCAAATAGGTCAGGTTAGCTGTTGACCCATTACACTGGCAAAAATTACCCAATTTATGTTTTATGTTTCGTTCTTTTTTCGTCAGTTCTTTCGTTCTTTTTAGGGTCGAATTTACCTTAAGGGGTCAGGAAGACCCATTTCCGAAATCCGACCTCTGGTGTAAATCGGATGTACAGAAGGCGCCTCAGACTAACTGACGATCGAAAAATGATCACTGGTCAAATTGACCGCAAGGGGTCTGGAAGACCCATTTCCGAAATTCGACCTTATGGTGTAAATCGGGTGTACAGCCGGCGCCACAGACAATGATCACTGGTCAAATTGACCCTGAGGGGTCTGGATGACCCATTTCCGAAATCCGTCCTCATTACTATACTCGTCCTCATTGCTAAACTCAGAAGGAAGCTCTGTGCACAATTTCAAGTCGATTGGTCTTGTCTCCAGGCTGTGTACCCGTTAAAGTGGCTAAAATTACCCTAAAATTTCAGTTTTTTGTTCCTAACTTTTTTTTAAGTTAAGATTTCGGGGTAAATCTTTCAAAAGGCACTGGCTCAAGTTGAAAGGAAGCTCTGTGCAAAATTTCAAGTCAATCGGTGCGCTAGGAGAGGCTGTAGCCTTGTCTAGCTGAATAAGAAGAAGAAGAAGAAGAACACGGTAAAGGCGAAAAACCGGGTTTTCAGACTTTTATATCTCGGCTCCCTGTGGACCGATCGACTTGAAATTTTCAGCGTTTACTCATATCATATCAAAGTAAATCTGTAGCAAATTTCAAGTCGATCGGTCCACAGGGAGCCGAGATCCAGATACCTGAAAAACGCAAATCGTGACGTCCAGTAAACATACACTTGGTAGGTACCGTTTTCTGACGTCTTCGGACTGGGTGTTGCTTGGCGGGGCGGAACGCTACCGCGTTCCTAGATTTGAGGAAGTTTAACAAAGTTGGTAGTTCATAAGACGAGGATAAACCAACTTGGCACAGCTTGCGCAAAACCCGGCCTTACTGGGTACAAAATCGGCGCCCAACTGGGTACAAATTTCTTGACCTTGTATAGCCCAACTGGGCACAAGCTTCAAGTTTTATAGGTAATGCTATCCTTTTATTAAACTAATGATCTTTAAATTCGTCTCCGCCTGAATCTCCCTCAAGGCAGTTATGTTATGACCACATTGATACTAGGTTGGGAATCCTCCCATAAGACACTGTTGACGCACTTCCCTTAAAATACGTAAAAGTGGAATCCTCGTTTTTCTTAAAAATGTTTTACTTTAAAGAAGTTATAGTTTTGCGCTCGTTGTCGGGTTTTTAGTGAAGGGTCTCCTAGACCCGTATTTTTTTAAATTTAAATATCTTTAAAAAAGTGAAGAAAGTTTAAAAAAAAATCCTGGTATAGCTTTCATAGAGTCAATTTAACGAATTCCTAGGGGCTTTTCGTCGAAAAAGAGATTTCAAAATTGCTCCTTTCTATAGAAATATTTTATCTTTTTGTTTTCGACAAAAGAAGCCTACAATGTTTAAAAATAATAAGGTTGAACTTCTTATTTTTAAAATTGAGTTTTAGTTCATTTTTAATACTCATTTTAATCCCGGAAAAACCCAAGAAGTTTAAATCCGTTTTTTGTTCGATACTCGGCGTTCGAGGTAAAGAAATCAGAAAGGGTCATTGTTCATTCCCCTCTCTATTCAACCCTTATATAAAAAAATTGTCAAAAATTATTTAAAATTAGTATTCCTAATAAATTAATCAACAACTAATTTCAAGCGTATTGGTTGAGTTGCACATGCTGGGGACCCGTCAATGTGGCAAAAAGTTCCTCCAATTTTTGTGTTCCTAACTTTTTTTTGGGTTGTGATATGGGTTAACAGGAAAGGGTTAGGGCACATAGGCAGGAGACGCTCCCGCCAGAAAACGACACGTTAGGGTACAAGAATTGCAATGCGTTATGCTACGTGGAAATCAAGATCAGAGTCTAAGTTGACTGGTGGGTCATTGGTATTAGTATAATAATATAAATAAAGGATGAAAAATGTACTAAATAAAAATTAATATATTATGTACCTATGTACTTATTTGTTCTCAAATTTGTAGGTACCAATCAGCGACAATTTATAGAGTCAATAGACAATTTATTTGCTTAATATTCTTGCCAAGCTTCAAGTAAAATAATTTTAAAAGTAAAAATTTTATCAACAGCGACATCTATTTTCACTTCACAACTCATTTATGAACTGAATTGTGTTCAAAAAGCTCGTTAATCATATTCATATTATAATACTAATACCAATGACCATCGGTCAATATGTATTTACTTTGACTCTGATCTTGATTTCCACGTACCTTAACGTGTTGCAATATTCTTGTACTCTAACGTGTCGTTTTCTGAATGGAGCGTCTCCTGCCTAATAGCCCTAACGTGTTTTCCTGTTATTTTATTTCAGATTCGTAATCTACGCAAAATTTCTTCTTGCTCTTCTTCCCGTTCAGTTAGCCAGGGCTACAGCCTCTCCTAGTGCACCGATTGACTTGTAATTTCGCACAGAGCTTCCTTTCAATTTGGGCCAGTGCCTTTTCAAAGATTTAACCAATTATCTCATCCCAAAAAAAAGTTAGGAATAAAAAACTGAAATTTTAGTGTAATATTCCCCATTTCGACGGGCCATCAGCCTGGGTAACTGGACCAATCTACTTGAAATTGGCACAGAGCTTCCTTTTGACTTTCACCAATTCAATTAAATGCCTTTTGAAGAATTTTACCCATTATCTGACTACCCCCCCCCCCCCCCAAAAAAAAAAGAGAAAAAAGTTTGGAACAAAACTGAAATTTTAGGGTACGTTTTTCCGCCCTAAAGGGTCCTGGATGTGATATCGCTATCATAAACACACCGTGTAAAAAACACCCCGCCTCGCTAAAACCCTTCTATAGCAGCCAGAAAAAGTTATGATATCAACTTCCATGCCCGTACTCGCGTTTTCAAAGCTCCCCTTGGCGGCGTCCCGAAATGCTTTTTATCAGGTTTAAAACCGTGTTATGTTTTTAGGAATGTTTAGAATACTGAGTGAGGAAGCCCTATGGAAGGGCCTGTAGACAAGGCTCTTTTCAAAAATATTAAGGATTTAAGAGTAATTTTTCTAACTAATCAGTTATCACTGATTAATATTACACACCTGTAAACAAGCATTTCGCGACACCGCCAATGGGATCTTTGAAAAGACGCGAGCACGGGGGTGGAAGTTAATATAAAAACTTTTTCTGGGCGCTGTAGAAGGGTTTTTACGAGGGGGGTGTTTTTTACACGGAGTGTTTTTAGGAGCGATTTTATGTTTTTGACTAACGAGAAACCTTTAAAAAAAAATACTTTAAATATAAAAATAATTTTTTTAAAATATAAAGTCATGGAAAGTTGACAACATTTCAAATGCCTAGTTTTAAACAAAAAACCTTTTCGCGTTTTCCTCCTGAACGGTACTTCCTCGAATTTTAGCGATTTGTAAAACAGGCTTTTTTTCATCGACTTAGTTCGCCAGCTTGCAGCTCGGAAGCATTCCTGCAGTGAAGTCAATTTCGACTAATTTATAGTATTAAGAAGTAAGGTAATACCAATAAAATGTGATATTTTTATAAAGTCGTAATATTACCAAAAAAATTTTTTCTAGTCCTTTTTTATCTGAAATTAAAATACCTAAAATGAGAAATTTTATTTTATTATCATTTTTTAATCAATTGTTTTTATAAAAATCGTTAAATTATAAATTTTAAATGTATTATAAAGATCCTTACCTTATAAGTTCGTAAGTACTGATTTGTATTCTATATAATATTATATCTAAAGAATTGTAGATCCCTGATGAAGGCTGTAACAGGCCGAAACGTCGGAAAAAATAAATGAATACGTGAATTATTGGAGTTTTTCTGAGGCCGCAACACCCGACTATCTAAGCAACCAAAAAGAATTATCACCCGGCTGACTAAAAGAAAATTAACATTCATTTCTTAATAATTTAAATATTCAAATATAAAAATATAGCCTACGACACCCCCCCCCCCTCAAGTTCAAGCACCCGGTAATATGTTTTCGAATTTTATTACCTGCAACGCTGAGTTTGGAACAAAAATCGGATTTAATGTTCTATGGGCATTTTAAAAGGAAATATCCCAATTAAAATTGTTTTTCAGAGCTTAAATAGAAAGGAGGATTAAGTAACAATAGAGAAACCCGCAATTTCATGATAAGGTTCTTGACCCTTTGAAAGGTTGGGATCGGTACCTGCGAAAGAAACTTCCGTTGCCAAATAAGTGACTGAATTTGTCGCAACATTCAAAAAAAAAATTATTATTTTTTTTATTTTATTTGTTTATTTAGATTTTTTTTAAATACTCGGTGCTCCTCCATGAGTGAGTGAGTAGAAGTCTCCGCCCAGCCCGGCCCATTCCGTTTCTCGAATGTCGGCGCGGCTCCTCCCCATTTCACCAACACTTCCATTAGTTCAAATGAGATTTTTAAAAAACCATAAACTTCTTTAAGAAACTTAAAAATATTTTTAAAGAATTTTATTTGACTTTTTAGTTTTACAGGGAGAAAAAAAAAGTCAAAAGACTACAGCAGCATTTGCTTCATCCGTGCTTTTCTTCAATCATTGGCTTGTCCATTAACCAAAAAATGAAAAATAAATAAAATGGTTTATAAATTATTAGGCATAAACGTATACAAAATGTTTGATTCTGCGACTACTGCCCCATTACAATAGGTAGATTTCGATGAAAAGAAATCTAGAAAACTTTATTTTCCCACATATTCAAACATCTACTCCGATGTTTTTATGCTAAAGTTGGATATTTTTTAAGTATTACACAAAACCTTAAGTTTTGCCCGGTTGCGCTGTCCCAAAAAATGTTGCGATTAATTTGATTAATAAACTTTTGGCACTTTTTAACTTCCTTAAAGAATATTGCGATACCCTCGACGTCGGGTTTTTGGGGAAGGGTCTTCCAGACCCCGGAGGGTCAAATCGAATATTTTAAAATGAATTTAAAGATTAAATTTTTCGCCATCGTTTAACTACTTCGAGATGATAACCAAGCAGATTTATGTATTATTAGTATAGTATTAGTTATAATTTTATGTGGGCATTTCAATTT
>JACGAQ010002594.1:0-39021 GCA_014119065.1 Orius insidiosus
TCTTGTGAAACCTGAAAATAAAATAAAAATTGTTAAATACCAAAATCCAGCCATTCATTTTAAAATAATTATAAATTGTAATGATATCCTTGAGTTTTAAGGTTCCGTTGCTAAGGTTAGCTTAACTCAAAGATAATACTGAAAAAATGAATGGTACAACTTAGGCTTTTACTTACCAACCAGAGGGCCAAAAGAAAGAAGTAAAATTCCATTTAAGACAGTTTCGAGGCCGGATGCAGAAGCGAATTTTTCCAACGGCACATAACTTGGGATGACCAAATACATATAAACTGTGCGAAAGCCTTTAGCGACTCCTAAAACCGCTCCGACAACCATAACATCGCTATATGAATAAACAAACGTAAAAGCTAATAGAAAATAAAATTTTTCCAATTTTTGTATTTAACTTTACCAAAGCGTGCTATGATAAGCATAATCAGGCTTATCATGAACAGCTGTCTTGCTGGAAGTTTTGTTTATCTCCAATAAATGGAGCCAAAAAAAAAAAATTATATCTGTAGATGATGACATAATTTTCGCTGTTTGCTCAATCGAAAACTTTCTGTCTGTCGCCAAGTATTATGGGCATCATCAACGAAAAGTCATCTCCTGTATAAGCTAATGACATACCGATCCATATGTTTCGATAAATCGGATCTTTCAGAAGATCAAGATCAAATACTTTGACTATCTTCTGATGCCATTTCAGTTCTTTCGCTGATTTTTCAGAAACTTTTGGTTGAGGAGCCACTTTATTGCCACCCTTTAAGCGAGAACTTCGCCTTCCTTCCTAGCAAATAAATTAATTTAATAACATTTTTTAATTTTCTTTAATCTCACCACTCTTAGGACCTATAACTCCATCAAGTCTATGCGCCGAAGAATCATATTCTTCAATATCTTCCAAAGTTTCTGTTTTTTCCTCAATCGATTCAACTAAAGAAGAAGAAAAATTTTCATTTTCATTCACTATAAAATTACCTTTTATTATTTTATAGTGCCATTTGATCGGCTGGAGTAATAAAGAAGCGGCGAAGGAATGAAGTAGAAGCCCTGATAATATTAAACATGTACCTCTTGCCCCATATATGTCCATAAATGTGCTAATTAACTATAAAATAATTAATAAATTATAAAAGATTCTTTCAAATAATACAAGAGGCATAGCGACCGGCCCTAATCCTGTCAGAGTCGCTCCTATTCCTGCTGCCATCGCTCTTTTTTCAAGAAAATACGTGTATGTCGCTAATCCGAACGCTGCCACTGTCATACTGAATCCTATTGCTTAAAAAAAATTATAATAATTAACATATTTATGTTGAATTACAATTTATGATGCCATAAAAAATGATGAATTGTAAAAATGTTTTGGCCTGCGATGTTAAAATGAAGCCGATAAACATCAATATTGATCCAAACATGGCGATTTTTCGATAGCCGAAGATTTTTAACAGTGGGCCATTCATAATCCCTAAAAAATACAATTTCCTGTTGTTTAAAAGCTAGGAAAACTCCAAAAATATGGTTTCTATGTCTAAAAATTTAAATAATATAAGTGGAGTTTCCCTGTCAAAAAAACGAGGAAAACTTCCAAAAATTGAGATTTCTTTGTCAAAAAAAAAATCGAGGAAAACTCCTAAAAATCATGTCAAAAAGGGGCTTCTCTGTAAAAAAGAAGAAAAAGAAGACGAAGAAAAAGTTTCTGACTCACCGAGCATGAGGCCAAACCCTGAATTCACATTAATGATTGTACTGATATCTGTGGCCGATAAATTCATTTCTTGAAAAACATCTCTAAATAAAAGTCCGAAGCTTTGTAATATTGGGATTGCAATTACCTAAAAATATTCATTTTATTTATAATTTTAAAAAAAATCTTTTTTACTTACCATAGAAATTGAAAATCCAATAATTATGAGCCATCCCCATCCGCCATCAGGAGCGACTTTCTTAACTTGATTTTTTTCCTCCATTTTTAAATCTCAAATGACCAAAAAAATACAATTGCAAAGTCATTAAAACCGAAAACGATTTTCTCAAGTTATTATCAAATATTTTATTTATTTGCAAAGAATCTCAGCTTTTAAGAAAAAAAATTTGTCAGTTGTACTAAAATCGACTAAAAGGGTAGTTTTTCTCGGTGGTTTTAGTGACGTAAATTTTACTATTAATTATTTCAAGAAGGGAGTGGGAATTAGAGGGTTTAAGGGTCGATGAAAGGCTTTTTATTGATTTCTGTACCTTCAATTATTGATAAATTTGGACATTTTCTTTTATCCACTGAATTTTTTATTATTTATTTACCAAATTATTCATAAATGAGATAATAATGACTCCTGATTATCTTCATTTTCTTCCCCTTTTTTAAAAAAATTAAAACTTCGAATCCAGGCATCTAGAATGATTTCGCAGGCTAACCTTTTTGGGCCAAAATCTGTTTGAGATGGGATATAAAATATTAAAGACGTATACACAATTTTATTTTTTGGCAGGTACACATTTTAAGATACTGTAAATTTATGTCTGATCGACATTCTTTTTAGGCTTTTTTGAAACTATAATCATTTCTATACTCCAGAGAAGGATTGTCGAAAGCGAAAGGAGGTTTATTAAGTGTATTACAACATTGTAATTTCCAAAATAGTCCCTTACAAAACCTAAAAAATAGATAAAATTTTTTTTAAATTTTATGTAAGTTACCAACGATTGGACCGAAAGAAAGGAGTAAAATTCCGTTGAGAACAGTCTGGAGGCCGGACGCCGAGGGGAGTTTTTCCAGCGGAACGTGATTTGGAATGACCAAAGTCATGTAGACTGTCCGAAACCCTTTGGCGATTCCCAAAAACACTCCAACGCCAATAACGGCATAGAATGAATAAGCGAATGTAAAAGCTTAACAAAAAAAATTATTAGTTTAAATTAATTAATTAATTACCAAATCGAGTTAAGATAAGCATGGCGAGACTTATCATGTACATCTGCCTTGCTGGAATTTTAGTTCTGTCTCCTATAAATGGGGCTAAGAATCTGAAAATGATGTCAGCAGTTGCTATGACTGACATGATTCTCGCTGTTTGCTCAATCGAAAACTTTCTGTCGCCAAGTATGATAGGCGTCATCAGCGAAAAGTTGATCTCTCCAGTAAAAGCGATGGACATACCGATCCAGATATTTCGATAAATCGGATCTTTTAGAAGGTCAAGGTCGAAAAACTTGACGACTTTCGTGTACCACTTTAGTTTCGGTTTGACAGATCTGACGCTTTGCGCTCTGGATTCTTGTCGCCTAAAAAAAGAAATAAAATTTTTTTAAATATATAATTACTTACATCAACGATCCTTCTTCCTGACTGGAAATTTTGCTTTTCCACCACATCGATTCTGGCTCAATTTTGTCATTTTCATACAAGGAAAGCTTTGAGCGTGAAACACATCGCCTCCCTTTCTGTCAAAATTTATTGCAATAATTAATTATTAAAAATAATTATTTCAAAAATGCTTAAAAAACACACCGGCGATATCAGAAACCCTCCTTGGCATAATAACACCTTCTATTCCATGTGCTTGGGAATCATAAAGTTTCGCTTCTTCTTTTCTTCTTCATCTTCTTCTTCTTCCTTCTCTCTTCTTCTTTTTTTTCAACTTCTATTTTAGGCGTGCACAAAATCTTCATTTCTTTTCTATCACATCCTCCTCTAAAGAGACAAAAATTAAAAAGGTTATCTCATATAGGTCATACCTGGAATCATTTTGTAGTGCCATTTGATTGGGTGGAGTAGTAAAGATGCGGCGAAAGAATGAAGTAGAAGTCCTGATAAAATTAAGGCAGTACTCTAGCCCCATAAATGTTTACAAAGGTACTTATAAGCTGTAATAGCATTATTATATAAGTTATGCAAAATAAATATTACAAGTGGCATAACAACAGGTCCTAATCCGGTCAGTGTCGTCCCTATGCCCGCAGCCATCGCTCTTTTTTCCCGAAAATAAGTGTTTATCGCCAAACTAAAAGACGCCATCGCCAAACTGAATCCTATGGCTGAAAAAAACAACTATTGTCTGATTTTAAACAGAAAAAATCCTTACAATTTATGACTCCGTAATAAATAATGAATTCCATAAATGTTTGAGCGTGAGATGTTAAAAGGAAGCCGACGAACATTACGAGAGAGCCGAACACTGCCATTTTCCGGTAGCCGAACTTTCTTAAAAGTGGGCCATTCATCAAGCCTAAAATTTTTAAAATTTTTATAAATTTATGTCGATTCATTACTTACCCAACATGAGGCCAAATCCAGAATTTACATTGATTATTGTACTGATATCTGTGGCAGATAATTCCAAGTCTTGAAAAATATTTCTAAATAAAAGCCCAAAGCTTTGCAATACTGGTATTGAAATCACCTAAACAATAAAAATCATTTAAACATTTGGATTTTAAAAAAATGAATTTTACGTACATTGGAAACAGCAAATCCTACGACGATGAACCACCCCCAGCCACCATCAGGAGCTTTTTTCTGCTTCTCTACCATTCCTAGACAAAAAAATTAAATAAATTATGCTAGAAAAAAAAATCCTTAAATCCCATGGTATTACTCTTCAAAATGAGTAAAATTTTAGCTATATTTTTTTTATTTATGATAGGTTAGGTCTCTTCGCGGTTACATGTGCTCTAAGGTTCTTGAGTCAAAACATGAAGAAAATTGTTCTTTGGACCAAATAAGAGTTTTTGAGTTTTTTTACAACCCCTAATGGCGTTTTTAGTGGTAGTTTTTGACAAAAATAGAGTTTTGGGGGACCAAAAATTGTTTCTTGCGATTTTGATGGTGGCCCATCAATCTGAAAACTTTGAAAAATTCAGGGGAAATTCTTCTCTCTCAGTTAGATTAGTTAAATAACATAAATGACACCTCATTTAGGCCATTTACAAGCATTTTCAGCCATAAAATTTCGGAAAAATCAGGCATTGATCCACATTTTTTAAGAAAAGCTCTAAGAAAAGTTGACTGTTCTGTCTAATAGAATTCGGCGCTAAATTTAGCTTTGTGTTCCTGCCAACTATTAAAATGTCATAAAAAAAGTAAATAACAAACAGAGAAGTTAACGTTATTTCACAGTGGGTAAGAAATTTTAAGCTTTTGTTAAGGATTTAGCCAAAAATAATTTTTTATACGCTTTTAGGACCGGTCGAGTAGTTCTAGAGCTCAAAAAACTCGGTTTTACACCATCCAAGGAAATAAAATTTTTGTCAGGTGTTTGAAGAAGTTGAAATGATATTTTATCAAAGAAAACTTAGAAGATTTTAATTGTTTTTTTGTAGTACATCCCTATAACGGGATCAGGTAGGTCAACAAGATCATTGTCACCACATGACATAATTTTTTTTCTGAGGCAACTTGCTCGCGATTTTATTCTAAATATGGTTACTTACTTTAGAGCATCAGATCTTCTCAAACTTCGCCGGAAAAAAAACTCCTTCCTTCATTTGCGCCTTGCCCACAGAATACTGACGTCTCCGTGCAGAAAAAAAAGTTATCAATAAAAAAAACACGTTGGATTTCGTAGTTAATCTAATCTCGAGTGTTTTGGCCTTATTTACGTGGAAAAATGAATCGAACTTTTTAATTTTAATTTGTTAAGAAAGAGTTGATGAGGCTGCGGTTGTCGGGCGTCGACTGAAGGACCCTCGCGAGTTCTCAGACCCGCGGAAAGGCAATTATGAAACCCCCGCGCCACCCATTCATCCACTATCGTAAATTGCCGGTTGTCCTCACAGCAAATAGCAGAATTATTTTACAAAAATGCTTACTCATTCTTCAATCTAACATTAGTCATAAAATCGTGAATGAATGTTAAAAATATAACTTAGGTAATAAAATAAAAACGCCAGTACCTATTACCTAAACAGTCATCGACATCTCAAGAAGTTATTGATTTTCTGCATTATTTTTTCTTTCTTAATTTTCGCTCATTCCTTAAAAATAAGGACAAAATATTAAACAAAAATTTTTGTGGCTTTAAATTTTAATCCTTGAAAGAAGGATTCCTCATTATTTGCAGACAAACTTTACATTTTGCGTAATTTTTTTTTCTTTTCACCTAGAATCCACAGTTCAAGCAAAATCATAATTTTAACTACAATAAAAAATACATTCCATTGATTACTAATTAAACCATATTTGGAATAAAATAAATAAAAATGGAGGTTAACGTGAGGTTAACGTTTTTTTTTGCATATAAAAATGGGAAATTTGACCCAATTTTACAATCAAAACAGAGCGATAACAATTTAATTTATGGCGAATAAAATGGGCAATTATTAGGTGTAGATTAGGCAGGCGAGCATAGGTGTACAAAATGAAACTCAGCCACAGGGTTTTGAATTTTGTAGATTTTAGCCGAGTTTCATTTTGTACACCTAGTAGTTCATTTTTTCAAAATTTTAAACATTTTAGGCCTTAAAGTCCATCAAAAGTTGACCTTCCCAAGGTAAGAAGGTTATTGAAGTATAACCATTAAGAAGGTTAATTTTTAAAGGCTTGTAAATCGTAAACCGTTACAGATATTGAAAAAATGCACTAAATAAAATCAGTTGGAAATTAAATTTTCTTTAATTTTTATTCTATTCATTTTTTCTCTAGGACGCACTGTTTTCAAGATAAATTTTTTTAAAAAAATTATTTTCCGAAAATGGTGCATCCTAGAAAAAAAATAATTAAGTACAAATAGAGAATTAAATTTCCTACAATTTTTATTTATTAGGTGTACAAAATGAAACTCAGCCACAGGGTAAATTTGAATTTTGTAGATTTTAGCCGAGTTTCATTTTGTACACCTAATAGTTTTTCATTTTTACTATCCAAAAATTTTTAAAATTGTATCCAGGTAGAAAAATTGGAAGTCTTCGCCCAGCCAGGCCACACGGAACGGTGGAGAACACCCAAAATTTCTCCCTACTGTATTTTTCATAATTCTATTAAACATAAGGAATATTTAGTAAACATTTTGTAGATATGGGACCAATAGAACAGCCGTAGCCCAATAAACAAATTTTTGACTCCATCTTGGATACTTGGGAAAATTTTTGATGTCGACATAATGCGGTTCGCCATATTGCATTTGATCATAAAATAGCAGAAATCGCGAGATACCGTTCACCATAAAAAATCTGCAACTCATCATAAAGAAAATAGTCGAAAACGTTCACCATAATGCATTTGAACATAATACATATCACCATAAAGACATATTTAAACTTGTCGTTTCAACATAACGCAGTTGAACATAAAAGAAACTTTCATTATAAAGAACTTGTCGTTTCGTCATAAAACTGTTTCTGTCGTGTGGGCATAGTACATCTCACCATAAACTAGGGATAGCCAAAGAGCAAGCCTATTTTCGCCGTTTAAAACGCGATTATGGCGAAACTACAAAACCTTAAAACTTGACGGTTCACCATAATTCGCACATCCTCGCTTGAAGAAAAAATTAACAATCTTGTGTCATTAAACGAGCCCATTGGCTGCCTGCTTGCTTTTCCTAGTTTATGGTGAGATTGCATTATGGTGAACTGTCAAGTTTTATGTTTTTTGTCGTTTCGCCATAAACGCGTTTTAAACGCCGAAAGTAGGCTTGTTCTTTGGCTGTCCCTAGTTTATGGTGAGATGTATTATGCCCAACAGAAACAGTTTTATGGCGCACAAGTTTAAAAAGGCTTTTATGGTGAGAAGCGCTATGGTGACTCGCACTTTCTTTATGTCGACTTGCACTCATTGAAAAAGTCGTTTATGGCGAAACGTTTTATGTTGAACCATTTTTGAACTTTTGCTTTATGTTCAATTGCATTTTGCCAAAACGCATTATGGTGAACTACAGATTTTTATGTCCAACTGCTTTAGGGTGAAATGCGTTATGTTGAACGTTGTTCTCCCAAAAAAGCTCCTTACACATTCAGGAATATCTTCAAAGATTTGGTGACAATCGGATGATAGGATCGGCGAAGGAATGCTTCTTGCGGAGACTATGAGACCCTCTCCCAAAAACTGTTCAATGAGAGTAATCCGATAACTTTTGAGAAAGTTAAAATTGTTATTACTAATGTTATCAGTTATTACATGTAGTTGAACATGAAAAGGGGTCCACCAGTCAATGCAAAACCGGTTCTGCAATGGTCCTCATTAATGCGTGGGGACTGGGGTTGCAGCAGGTGGTTCACGAGTGACAAGTTTCTACCGCGCTTATCAATAGAAGGAAAAGAGCTACAAGTTGCAGGACTTCCGTTATGAAATCAAGAAAAAGAAAATGCTTTAAAAAAAATTTTATTTTCATAAAAATAATTTTTGAGTATTTTCAAACAATAACAAGAATTTTGAACAGCCAACAGGTAACAAGGTAAAAACTTAAAGAAGAAAAGTTAACGTGAAGATCTGCTTTTGGCGAGGGCTTCCATGATGTCTTTTTGGGAGAGGATGTTCTTGAGGAGGAGCCCTAGGAGGAGTTGCTGCTTCGCATTGCCGATGAATGGGGTGTCCAGAAAAGCCGGGAAGCCTCGATATCCGTCAATCATCGTATACAGCGGAGGTCGAATAATCCCGAGCACTTCACGGCCGAAATCCCCTCTAGAAACAGTATTACATTCGACTTCATGGATCAAATCAAGAGAGATTTTTTTAACGTAGAAATAAAGGAGCATGTTGTCCGTCCGGCTTAGATGGACGTAAAGAAGATCTCACGTGTCAACACGATTTTGTTCGGTTCGATCCCGGCTTCTTCGACGAGCTCACGGTTGATGGACTGCTCAGGGGTTTCACCGGCGTCGACGAGACCCCCTGGAAAGCCGACATGTCCGTCGAAACGGAACTGCATATGTACCGCAGCTCTCGGCTGGTAGATTTTTCCGTATTCTTCATGTACGATGGTCGCATCGGAGAAAAGCATGCAGTGCGCCGCTTGTCTGCTATCGCGGAACGTGATTCCCGATAGTATCTGCCCAGTGACATCGACGAATTCACCGTCGCCGGTAAAAATCTTGGTGTCCATTCTCAAGGTTAATTCATCATCACCGCCACTGACTCACCACGTGTTCGTGTTGTTCGACTGATGATCCTCTCGATCCGCGTACACCCTCCTTTCCATCCCTCCCCTTTTCTTCGGAGGAGGGGTTTATACAAGTTACATCCCTAGATTGACGTTAAGTCGATTTCTTACGTCACCAAATCACAACTACTCAACCGGTTTCAACCCTTCTGCATATTTCGCACTATAAAAATTTACTATGAGAACATCTATTTCTAGTAGTAACGACTTTTCTCACCAACCGTTTCAAATTGCAAAATTTCTTCATGTCTACCAAATGAGCCTTCGATGGTCGCTTCTTCCACTGTCTTTCTTACTTTATTAATTTAAAAAACAATGTTTGAAAATAATAAACTGTTTTAAATTTATCTTTTTTTTTATCATCAGAAGATAAAAACTATTTACAAAAAAAATTTATGACGTGATAATGTATGCTAGGTGTGTAAAATCTCGTCAATTTAAATGTCCGGAATGCAAATGTGGATGCACTTAATCCAGTTATCCGATCCCCAACTGCATCTCACCCCTCGCGAAGAAACCGGTTGGCAAATGAAATTTTTTATTTTAAACCCCCTCGTAAGCTTTTGCAATATTTTATTGTTACATCCTAGGCATTTGCCGTCCTATTGTTACATGGGAAAATTTTGCACTGAATAGATTCTCAAGTCCTAGTTGACGGCAGTGTTGGGCGTAATCGTAATCACAATTACGATTACGATTGTAATCGCAAGTTTCTTAATTACGATTACAATCGTATTCGTATTTTTTTTCTGCGATTACAATCGTAATTGTATTTTTTTTCTGCGATTACCATTACATATATGTAATCGTGTTTTTTTCTGCGATTACGATCGTAATCGCATTTTTTTTTCCAGCGATTACGGGCGTAATCGTATTTTCGTTAGCTTTTACGGCTCGTATATGACATCAGGTAATCTCAGTAAAAATGTCCCGACAGTCGTAACAAAAATATGATTACGCCCGTAATCGCTGAAAAAAATGCGATTATCGCAGAAAAAAATACGATTATAATGGTAATCGCAGAAAAAAAATACAATTACGATTGTAATCGCAGAAAAAAAATACGATTACGGTTGTAATCGTAAAAAAAATGCGATTACAATCGTAATCGCAGAAAAAATACGAATGCGATTGTAATCGTAATCGTAATTAAGAAACTTGCGATTAAATCGTAATTGCGATTACGATTACGCCCAACACTGGTTGACGGATTATCGAGTCCGAAAATGAAGAATTGCCCTTATCTTATCTTTTGAAGAGGGCGTAAATTTTGGTTTTACCCATAATTATTCAAAGAAAAATCGATGAAAAAAACTGGGGAGTGCCCAGGATTTCAGGAGAGCCAGGAAAAAAGCTTCCAAAATCTTATTAAATAAGTTTCTTAATATCAGGACACCCAAAAATCATGTAAAAAAAAAGCAATTTTTGCCGGTAAAACTATGGAAAACAAGAAGTTCTCTGAAGTCTTGGAAATATTGAGGAAAAACTACAATATCCGGTAAAATTGGGTTCCAGGAGTAAATTTTGAATATCCCGCGGAGTCTCTTAAAAAATTAAAATAGAAAAAAGGGCCCAAAATCTGGTTTTTGGCCGAAAAACAAAAACTAACTCCCAAAAACCTGTTGAAAAAGCAATTTTTGACCCAAAAAAGTGTGGAAAACTACTACATATCAGGTAAAATTGGGTCTTTTTGGGGAGTGTATACGTGTCGACATAATGCGGTTCGCCATAATGCATTTGACCATAAAATACCTGAAATCGCGAGATACCGGTCATCATAAAAATCTGCGACTCAACATAAAGAAAATAGTCGAAAACGTTCACCATAATGCATTTGAACATAATACATCTCACCATAAAGAAGAGATTTAACACTTGTCGTTTCGACATAAAATTTGTCGTTTCAACATAACGCATTTGAACATAAAGGAAACTTGTCGTTTCGCCATAAAACTGTTTCTGTCGCTTGGGCTAATACATCTCACCATAAACTAGGGACAGCGAAAGAGCATGCCTATTTTCGCCGTTTAAAACGCGATTATGGCGAAACGACAAAAACCTTAAAACTTGACATTTCACCATAATGCATTTGAGCAATTCGCCCATTCTCGCGAGAGGAAAAAATTAACTCACTTGTGTCATAAAACGAGCTTATCCCATTGGCTGCCTTTGATTTTGCTTTGTTGAATTGCAGTTGGGTGAACTGTCAAGTTTTATGATTTTTGTAGTTTCGCAATAATCGCGTTTTAAGCTGCGAAAGTAGGCTTGCTCTTTAGCTGTCCCTAGCTTATGGTGAGATCTATTATGCCTAAACGACAGAAACAGTGTTATGGCGAAACAAGTTTAAACAGAGGCATTTATGGTGAGAAGCGTTATGGAGCACTTTTTTTTTATGTCGACTTGCATTTAGTGAAAAAGTCGTTTATGGCGAAACGCTCTATGATGAAATGCATTATATTCAAGATTTTTTTCCACATAAATTCAAATTTGGTGAAGATCGGACGCAATAAACAAAACGGATGGACACACCTCCGCCATTTTTGGACGGCCGGCACCACAGAAAAATTCTGTTAAGTCAGTTTTCCTCTACGGTGCCTGTTGTCACAATAACTTCTCATTTAGGAAGTGAAAATAAAGTGATCGATAAATTAAAGTGAGTATTTTTTATCTCACAATTTACGTGCTGTCAAAACTTCAATGTCGTCTCATGTCATTCGGAATCAAGGTTTGTACGATATTTTAAATTAGCCATTTATTATTATCTTATTTATTGATAAACAAAATTATTACAGATCACAATTTATAGAGTGTTTTAAAGTAGAAGCACCCTTCAAAATTGTGGCTTCGTTGAAATGTCAGACTTTTTCATCGACTGTCAAAGCATCAGCCGAATAGAAAAACGAAAAAAACATGAGATGAATCTCCCTTTCAAGATAATTTCAGATGCATTCAGCCATTTTCATCCATGGTCAACAAGTTTTATTCTTTTTCAACTTTTTGGTAGATTCTTCCTGTATGTGGGAACTAGAATTAGACGTCCTTGGGAATAATTACCGGGTTAGAAGCCACATTTTATAAGCCCCTATTCCGTTTCACAAACCGTCAAAGATCTGAACAAATTAATTTGTTTGTCTCATTGTCATTTAGTGATCCGCCTTTTAATTTTTAAATAAACTCCTTCGGTGTCAGAGCTCGCAAATTAATTATTTAGGCCCTTTTTCTTTGAGGAAGCTTTTAAAGTTTTTGTGATACCCTCCAGGCCTCAGGAAAAAGGTGTACCGATCATCAGGTTGTCTGTGTTGCCGGCCGTCCGTCCGTCGGATTTTTCCGAAACACTTTATGGCAGAGTACAGTTACGGATTGTCATCAATCGTCGTATTTTATTAGGTGTACAAAATGAAACTCGGCTAAAATCTACAAATTCAAATTTACCCTGTGGCTGAGTTTCATTTTGTACACCTAATAAATAAAAATTGTAGGAAATTTAATTCTCTATAAATTTGTACTTAATTATTTTTTTCTAGGATGCACCATTTTCGGAAAATAATTTTTTTTAAAATAAATTTATCTTGAAAACAGTGCATCCTAGAGAAAAATGAATGGAATAAAAATTAAAGAGAATTGAATTTCCAACAGATTTTATTTAGTGCATTTTTTCAATATCTGTAACGGTTTACGATTTACAAGCCTTTAAAAATTAACCTTCTTAATGGTTATACTTCAATAACCTTCTTACACGGAGAAGGTCAACTTTTGATGGACTTTAACGCCTAAAATGTTCAAAATTTTGAAAAAATGAACTACTAGGTGTACAAAATGAAACTCGGCTAAAATCTACAAAATTCAAAACACTGTGGCTGAGTTTCATTTTGTACACCTAATAAAAAAGTACTAGTTTGAAGAGCTTCAAACGAAAACTTTCTTGAAGAGAAGTAAAAATATAGAAGGAGAGAGTATAAAGTGGGGAAGTATAACGGAGGGGAAGTATAGCGTAGGGGAAAGTATAAAGAAGGGGAAGTATAAGGGAGGGAAACATAAAGAAGGGAAGTATAAGGGAGGGGAGGTACTACGGAGGGGGACGTACAAAGGAGGGGAAGTATACATTTTTCAGAAAGAAAAAAAGAAAGGTACACCATAGTAAAGATTTACATAGGTAGAATTTCAATTTATGCAGATGTTTTGTTGTATTTAATATTATAAAAAATGGAAGAACCCTCAGAATTCTTCGAAAGAACCAGGAAACCCACAAAATTCAGAAACTGACCAATCGTAAGTGTTTCCAGCAAAATTCACATTATTTAAATTTCTTCAGCGATGAAAAAACTTAAGAGAAAAGTCGAGAAAAAATGTTTTTCCGCTTTTCTTTCACCAAAGGGTATAATTCAAACTATTTTCGCCGGGTTCATCGGCTTTTTTTATGGAGTTCTTCTCACTTTGTGTAAGTATCGAAACGTCCAATGGCATCTACTGAGATTTTTTGTAACTAAATTAACATTTTACTTTGATTTTATTCACCTACTTGATTATTTACTTTCATGATTTTATATTTTTAGCCTTTTACTTTTTAATATTAAAAGACCTCGAGTTTTCTGAATCGACTAACTTCATATTGACGGTGACTGTTGGAGCTTGTTTAGGACTTGGATGTGCTATTTCATCACAAGTATTTTTATTTTTATTATTATTATTATTATCATTATGTTATTAGTTACGTTGTATCTCTTTACTCGCTTTTCCTGCGATGTGTGGAAAAGGTGGAAGAGGAACTTTAAAAGCATTCATTATCGCTTATTTACTGGCGGGACCTGTCGCCAATTTAACAGAAAACGGCAAAGAAATCATCCGATCTTACACATGCGCTTATACAATGATTTATAAAATAAGCAAGCTCAAGTAAATCAAAATTTAAAAAATTTAAGAAAATTAAAACATTTATCAGGCACGAACTCATCTATCAGCCTTTTTATAGCACTTTGATGAACCTGAAGGTCATTTTTGGATGTTTTTTTGTGAAAAATTTTGTGACATTTGTTTTTAGGGAGATACAAGTGAAATTAAAGAAGCTATGGAATCATTAGATGGGGTTATGGAACCCCTAAAACACGAATTTATGGATAGCGATTTTCATCAAGTAAAATGATATTTTGTGTCCTTTTTTTAAAAGCTACTTTTAGCTAGAAAAAAGAACAATAGATTACAATGGTTCTCAAATTGAGCAAAATTACTACAAAAATTAGAAAAAAAGTGTGAAAGTTTGTTTTTAGTATTATTTTTTTCTAGCCCCCTCAAAGTTTCTCACTCCCACAGACCAATAGAAGGGTTGAAAGTGGCTTAAGCCACTCCCACAGACCAATAGAAGGCTTGAAAGTGGCTTAAGCCACTCCCACAGACTTGGAAATATTAATATAGTTAAAAACACGACATTTAAAGGGTGTTTTCAGCTTAATTTCGCCTGGGAAGTAGCCTTTTGGAGGGAAGTTAAAATTGTTAAAAACTTTAATTTTAAAGCTATCATGTCAAGTGCGAATGACAACTGTAAAAAATATTTGCGAATAACTACGACGAATGTGCCGAGTCAGTTTCTGCGGCTGCGGCTTGGGCATTATGCTGGCCGCTGAAGCTCAACTTCATATGCGACACTGTCTCATGTATTTAAAAAAACATTTTTTTTTCTACAATTTTTTATGTTTAAAAAAGCAGCAGAGAGCGATGAATGTGATCCAAAAAGCGAAATTCCTTCAGGATGGGGGCACGGTTACGAATATGTTTTGAAAGCAAGAAAAGATATGTTTAAAGATTTAGAAAACGCTAATGTCTCATATCAAATTATAAAACCAAATGTTACAGTAAGTCTTTTTTAAAGCAATCTAGGGCTTGATGGGGGGGCCTGTGCCCAGGCGGGGGCTCTCTCCATATTGCCATTGCAACCTTTTCATAGTTAACTATAAAGTGGCCTTACCAACTGATCTAGAATCCCTGGGTGGTGAAAATACGAGCATCCTTTCTGCAAAAATTAAAATAATTAAATATTTCTTATAGTTAGATGTACGAACTGCAGAAGACACAGCGCAGGCTATCATCAAAGAATTTGAAGTAAAAAAAAATTTTATTGACAAAATCCTTCTTTTCATTAAGCGTTTAATGGCTTTGGCATTTATAAGGGTCATTTTAAGGTTTATTTCATTTATTTGATTTAAATAATGTTTTTTAAGCGCTTCAAGTTACCATAATGGATATTTAGATCATATTTACTTCTCGAATTTCTACATAACGAAATATTTTAAGAGAATTGACGCAAGGAGATACCGTCAGAATAAATATACTCTTCCCTTTGAAAAGTACAGAAAAACACTTTTTTGTTGATCCCACTCAATGGAAATTGTCTAGAAAAGAGTTAAGCCGAACGGTAAATCGATTTTTTTTAAATAGTTACACCCAACAACCGGATAGAATGCTTGAAAGTGGTTTAACCCACTCCCACAGACCAATAAAAGGCTTGAAAAATGGTTTAAGCCACTCCCACGAACCAAAAGAAGGCTGAAAGTGGCTTGAACCACTCCCACATACCAATAGATGACTTAAAAGTGGTTTAAGCCACTCCCACAGACCAATAGAAGGCTTGAAAGTGGATTAAGCCACCCTCATAGATCAATGGAAGGCTTAGAAATGGTTTAAGCCACTCCCACAAACCAATGGAAGGCTTAGAAATGGTTTAACCCACTCCCACAGACCAATAAAAGGCTTGAAAAATGGTTTAAGCCACTCCCACGAACCAAAAGAAGGCTGAAAGTGGCTTGAACCACTCCCACATACCAATAGATGACTTAAAAGTGGTTTAAGCCACTCCCACAGACCAATAGAAGGCTTGAAAGAGGATTAAGCCACCCTCATAGATCAATGGAAGGCTTAGAAATGGTTTAAGCCACTCCCACAAACCAATGGAAGGCTTAGAAATGGTTTAACCCACTCCCACAGACCAATAAAGGCTTGAAAAATGGTTTAAGCCACTCCCACGAACCAAAGAAGGCTGAAAGTGGCTTGAACCACTCCCACATACCAATAGATGACTTAAAAGTGGTTTAAGCCACTCCCACAGACCAATAGAAGGCTTGAAAGTGGATTAAGCCACCCTCATAGATCAATGGAAGGCTTAGAAATGGTTTAAGCCACTCCCACAAACCAATAGAAGGCTTGGAAATATAAATATAATTGAAAATACGGCATTTCAAGGGTGTATTCACCATTATTTCGCCTGGAAAGTACCCTTTTGGAGGGAAGTGTAAATTTTTTAAAACTTAAAAAAAATTTTTTTAATAGTTACAATTTTTCCTTCATTTTTTGAGTGAGAAGCCCCAATTTTACAGGATGTAAATAAGCCGAGAAAAACTTCTGAAAGCCCTCTAAAAATTGGAGTTTCTGGCGACAACCGCAGAATCTTCTGAAAACGTTAAAATAGTTAAAAGTTCTGATAAAAAAAAGTATTTTTTTAGACATCAAATTGCTTCAAAACGTTCATAGATCTTATAACAGCATCGACAATCATTATAATCGACAGATTATTTTATGAAACTATTGATTTGGTGAGAAGACACTCAAAATTGATTTTCAACAATCTGGTATTATCTTAAATTTGAAAAAACCTTTTAAAAATTAAAATAGGTACTCATAATATGACGGTCACTGTTAAAGGAAAAGGAATGATGGCATCGATGGTCAGATCTGTCATTCAAGGATTTAACTTTCATAAAAATCTCAACGAAACATATTCGAATAATGGCAAGTTTTCTATAAAAAATTGAGCTTTTAACTATTTTATTCAGAATGTCTTCCTGCTCCTTCATTTTTGGATAATAATTATTTAAAAAGGATTTATTATTATATTTTATTTTGTTTACAATGTCGATATTTGAAGGATATGCCGAAAGGCTGAAACGTCTTATATGCTCTTTGTTCTACCCAAAGGTTAAAAAAAAAAATGTTAAAAATTAAATTAATTTTGAAATAGAGAGAAAAACAAAGAGTTTTGTATTTATTTAATGATACATTGAAAAAAAGGATTGCTTATATGAGACATAGGATTTCAAGAATTGGAAGAAAAGTTAAAGAAAATAGATTAACGGTAAGGGAAGAGAACCTAGTTGAAAATAGCTTATTGTTATTATTGTTTAATAATAATTAATTATTGTTTAATGTTATTATTATTATTGTTTTTTTGTAGCAAGATAATAGTTTTTTTTTGTTTCTTCGTTTACGATACCCGAAATACCTAGGATGGCTTGTAATCTTCAAGTCGGGAAGACGAAAATGTCTAATTTGCGGAGAAAATGAGCCGATATTGAATAAAAAAAGAAAATTGAAGATTCATGAATGTGAATCTTGTCTGTACATTTATTGCATGGAATGTTGGGGCGATATCGAGCGGATTTGCATCGTTTGTTTTCCGAGGTTTTCTTCGGACGACGAAAGCGTCGAAAGAAGCCAAGAAGAGATCGATTAAAAACGCATTTTTTTAAATATAAAAATTATCACTGAAAAAGAAGAATGAACCAGAGTAGGGCATAATCGTAATCATAATTGCGATTACAGATATGATTATTGATTATGATTACTCAGAAAATAGAGGAAATCGACCCAAAACCTGGTAAAAAAAAGTACTAGTCTGGAGCTGGCCCCGACAGGAAGTTCCTGAGAAGTAGCAATATAGGAGATGGAAGTATAATGGAGGGGAAAGGATAAGGGAGGGGAAGTATAACGGAGGGGGAAGAATAAGGGAGGCGAAGTATATGGGAGGGGAAGTGAATCGGAGGGGAAGTATAATAGAGGGGAAGTACAACGGAGGGGGAAGTATAATGGAGGGGAATGGATAAGGGAGGGGGAAGAATAAGGGAGGGGAAGTGAATCGGAGGGGGAAGTATAATAGAGGGGGAAGTACAACGGAGGGGGAAGTATAATAGAGGGGGAAGTATAACGGAGGGGGAAGAATAAGGGAGGCGAAGTATATGGGAGGGGAAGTGAATCGGAGGGGGAAGTATAATAGAGGGAAGTACAACGGAGGGGGAAGTATAATGGAGGGGAAGTACAACGGAGGGGGAAGTATAATGGAGGGGAAAGGATAAGGGAGGGGAAGTATAAGGGAGGGGAAGTATAATAGAGGGGGAAGTACAACGGAGGGGGAAGTATAATAGAGGGGGAAGTATAACGGAGGGGGAAGTATAACGGAGAGGAAACCTTTACCCAAAATTTGCCAACTTTTTTCTTAATTTTTTATTATTTTATGAGAAAATATTTGCATATTTTAGTTTATTTTTTAAAAAGAAGCGGCGAAGTGTCCTTCAAAATTTGTAGGGAGGAAGATCGATTATCTAAATCAAAATACGATTTTTCCTTTAATTAAATATTAATCAACCTAAAATTTGGTTAATATTATTAAGAATATGTTTAATTAATTATATGAAAGGATTTTAATAGCTTAATTATGTTATAATAATTTTATTAAATAATTAAAATACATCGAATGATAAATCGATAGTTTTTTAAAAGTATGAGTCAGAGTTTTGCAATAACAAGCTGGAACTTGAGCTTCTTATTTTTCCCCTTAGAAATCAACAATTTGTTGATTTGATGATGAAATTATTTGACGTTTTTATCCATTTTGTTGTCGTTTATTATGAGCCGTGTTTAGCTTTAGTTTTATCCCCTTTTCACGTTTCTAATCCCGCGTAAAAGACTGAGTTATGTCCCCTTCGTGCGATTTTAAATTTCAATTATGTTTTCGTTGAATAAAATTTTATGCGTTTTTGTCATTTTGTGCCTGACGGAGACGTTCGAGAATGAAGTCAGAGAAATCGGTAAATTGCCATACTGTAACAGACATGCTTCGAAAGAACTTAAAAAGTAAGTTTTTAACTTTTTAAAATGTCTTTTTGATTTTTGAATTTTTTTTAGACTTGTTTTTGTAAGCACTCTTGATGGGAAAGTTTCTGCGTTGAATCTTGAAGATGGTGGTGTCGAGAAATGGGCCGTCTCGACAGGACCTGGGCCGATGCTCTCGTCGAGTATCCACACTTTGGAGGTATCTTCCCAGCAAAATTTTGCTGCTTAACTTGTTCTAAAAGGCTTTCTATCTTATAAAAATAAGTCGAAAATGTCTTTAGCTCCTAGGAAATCTTTTTATTTAAGCCTATATCTTGGTTAAATTTGCTGATTTCAAAGTTCTGCTGTAGTTGTCCCCATTTTTGGTTTGTTTCTTGATTTTTTGGCTGAGAATTAATCATTTTTTGACATTTTTACTCAGGCAGCCGAACAAGGCGATCCGAGGCGAGTCATTCGCTTCAGTGTGGACGTTGTCCAAGGCGTGCGGCAGCCGATTGGAGTCGGTACATCAAAGGAATTTGCCTCGCCTCGGCTCACGCACCGCAGTCTTATTTTATTTATTATCATTCTTGTAAAAATTTTTAATTGGCTAATTTTTAATTGACTAAGGAGCTCACCACAAGTTTTATTTTATTTCTATAAAGCTTTCTTCGCCCCAAATTTTTTTTGCTTCGTTTTTCCATCAATTTTGACATCAGCATAAATGCGGCACTCGCCAAATACACTGGTGAGTCCGGCATATGAACTGAAACTGCCACGGGGCACAAATGCCAGGTTTTTCCGGATCACTGCCTTGGGAGCGTTCGCTTCTATTTGAATTCCGATGATCTCGTTCGCTTCTATTCAAACCCTGTCGATCTCGTTAGACTCGAATTCGATTTCGAATCTCACTTCCCGCACGAGGCAGCCCCAGGCGAATCGGCCTCGCTCAGTATCGGCCCGGCTTTCGGGCATTTTCTCTCTTTTGGTCGAAAAGTTTTCATTTCTCCAGATGTTTAGGTGATGTATTTTATATTTTGGCTGAGAAAGCCACCTTTTATTAAATTTTTGGGATTTTTTTTCAATCAGGAAGTCCCGAATTTATTTGATTTTTGAGCGTATTCCACATTTGGGCTCCATAAAACCCACATTTTTTTAAGCCTAATTTTTATTCAATTTGTGGGTATTTTTCCTTGTTTTTTTGGTCAAGATATTCTAGAATTTTTCGGATTTTACTGGATTTTTGAGGGCATTTGTAAATTTTTCCACTGAAAAACGGCATTTTATTGTATTCATTTTGCTGTCTTTGCTATTTTTTTTTTTTGGCTGAGTAGTCTGAATTGAAGAAAAAGTCTTGAAATGTAAGGAAATCAAATCAAAAACGTTTTATTCCTAGATAATTATTTGAAGCCCTTTTTTTTTTTTTTTTTTTTTTAATTTTTAAATTGATTCAGCTTTTTTCATGTCTGTAAAAACTTCATTTTTATCCTCCCTCTCGTTAATCTTGTTTGGGAAGCCAATGTCCTTGAATGATTTCTAATTAGTGATATAGTGCGACGAATATTTGCATATTAAAGGGTTTACATTCTATTTTGAAAAACAAAAAAAAACAATTTGTTGAACAACAGAAAAGAAGCCTTATAGATAGAAAAATTCTGAATCTAGTTCTCTAAAAAGTAAAATTACAATAAAATTAATTAATAATCACTTTTTTGATCCTGAAAAACATTTTTAAATGGCGTTCAAGAAATATAAATAAATAAATAGGTTTGATATTGATTTTAAAATAGGATTTTCTGGGACATTTTCATTAATATGGTATTCCTATTGATTTTTCGACATGGCTGACAAATTTTTAGGGAGCGTTGGCAAATATTTTTTAATTAAAAACCAACTTTTACTGAACTTTTTTGTATACAGGGTGTCCGGAAACACATGGCAAGCGTCTGGGAGAGCGTTAAAAAGTGGTTTTACGAAAAAAAGTTAGATGTAAACCCCCCTTAATTTAAATCAAAGAATTTAATGGTGTAGTTTAAAATCCGCCTGGATATACAGGGTGTCCCAGACACAACCTAACTTCGTTATTTCAAATGAGAACCCCTATTTTTTATTTCAGATTCGTAATCTACGCAAAATTTCAAGTAGATTTGAGTACTCATATGACAATTTTGGACAACTTTTAAAAAATGTCAAAATTTAGCGTTTTTTGCGCTAAAATCCGTTAAAATTGACCTAGGAGACTCGTTTTTTTTTTTTAATTCCACTTATTTTTTCCCGAAGAATCCAACTGTCTCAAATTTGAGCATCTTCGCATTCTGCATCACAAGATTTCGTCGCTAATGGCCTTTTTTAAAATTCAATTTTAACGGATTTTAGCGCAAAAAACGCTAAATTTTGACATTTTTTAAAAGTTGTCCAAAATTGTCATATGAGTACTTAAATCTACTTGAAATTTTGCGTAGATTACGAATCTGAAATAAAAATAGGGGTTCTCATTTGAAATAACGAAGTTAGGTTGTGTCTGGGACACCCTGTATATCCAGGCGGATTTTAAACTACACCATCAAATTCTTTGATTTAAATTAAGGGGGGTTTACATTTAACTTTTTTCGTAAAACCACTTTTTAACGCTCTCCCAGACGCTTGCCATGTGTTTCCGGACACCCTGTATAATCTTGATTTTTTGGCTGAAAAACCTTCAAATTTTTTATTTTTATTAATTTTTAGTTGACAAATAATGGCCAGTGGGTGAGAATGATACCTTCGTTAAGTGGAGGCTTGTACAAAATGAACGGTAAAAGAATCGAAGCCGTTCCAATAACTGCGGACAATCTTTTAAAATCTTCATTTCGATATTCTGACGATTTGATCATTTCTGGTAAAAATTTCCTTTTTTATTGAAATCAGTAATTAAGAAATAATTTTAGGTGGCATTGAAAGTAGGACGTACGGAGTTGATGTGAAAACTGGCCAAATATTGTATGAATGTACGATGTCGAAATGTGATAATTCAAACGCCACCGAAGATCCAGCCGATGTTGTGATCATTCAAAGGCAAACTCAAACCGTACGAGCTGTCGAACCAAGATCAGGAATGGAAAAGTAAATTTTTTAATCATTTGTCCAAAAATTCAATTTACTTTACTAATAATCAGAACATCTCGTGAACAAGAAAAGAGCAAAAAAAAGTTGGGGCCCCAGTGGGATTCGAACCTTCGACCTTAGGGTTTGAAACTGGTTTAAGCCACTCCTGCAGACCAATAGAAGGCTTGAAAGTGGTTTAAGCCACTCCCACAGACCAATAGAAGGATTCAAATAGTTTAAGCCATTCCCACTGACCAGTAGAAGGCATGAAATGGTGTAAGCCACTCCCACAAACCACTAGAAGGCTATGGTTTAAGCCACTCCCGCAAACCAATAGAAGGCTTGAAAGTTGTTTTAGCCACTCCCACAAACCAATACAAGGCTTGAAAGTTGTTTTAGCCACTCCCACATACCAATAGAAGGCTTGAAAGTTGTTTTAGCCACTCCCACAAACCAATAGAACGCTGTGGTTTAAGCCACTCCCACAAACCAATAGAACGCTGTGGTTTAAGCCACTCCCACAAACTAATAGAAGGCTTAAAAGTTGTTTTAGCCACTCCCACATACCAATAGAAGGCTTGAAAGTTGTTTTAGCCACTCCCACAAACCAATAGAACGCTGTGGTTTAAGCCACTCCCACAAACCAATAGAACGCTGTGGTTTAAGCCACTCCCACAAACTAATACAACGCTTGAAAGTTGTTTTAGCCACTCCCACAAACTAATAGAAGGCTTAAAAGTTGTTTTAGCCACTCCCACATACCAATTGAAGGGTTGAAAGTTGTTTTAGCCACTCCCACAAACCAATAGAAGGCTTGAAAGTGGTTTAAGCCACTCCCACAGACCAATAAAAGACTTGAAAGTGGTCTAAGCCACTCCCACACTCGGCTTCCATAATCCCACTGGGGCCCAACTTATTTCTAATCTTTTCTTCTTCCTACTCGGTGAATATTTAAAAAATTATAATTTTACCTTATAGATGGAACTTCAGTGTTGGACAGCATGATTTGAAAATATCAGGGAATCCTGACTGTCATGGATATGACACAAATGATTACGAAAGTGATATTTTTCTCAAAGTGATCGTCCCTGACGGCCTCATTTGTGCGATCAGTAAATCAAAACCTGGTGTTGTCGTCTGGAAACATAAAGTAAATTTAAATCATCGCTTATCATTTTAAAACAAAATTTTCAGTTCGAATATCCAGTAGTAAGTGCCTGGCAAATCGTAAAGGGTGACGTAAAATGGGTCGACCTTTTTGGAGGGACTAAAAAGCCAGAAGACAAAGTTTACATTCCCGAATCTCCCATTTTGTACATAGGAATGCATAATAAACAGGTTTGCAAAAAAGAAAAAAATATTAGAATCTTTTTAAATATAAAATTTTTTTAGCTCTACATCCAGGAAAGTGTTCTTCTTCAAATAAAATTTTAGAAAGTGTCAATAAATTGAAACAGCATATGATAACCGATGAAAATTTGCCCAGCATCCCTTGGAAACCTTACCCTGGTACTTTTAAAGATTATAAATTATATTTTTATTATAATTTTGTTTAGCTGGAATTTTAGAAATAGAAGGTACCTCAGATCCAATTTTGCAGATAACCGATGAATCGAATCAATCGACTACTGGCCTTTCTGTTTTATACGCTACAGAATATGTTAACGGTAAATTTATTTTTAGTCTATTAGTTCTAAAAAACGGGCGCCCATCTGTGGGATTTTTGTTCAAAAAGTACTTTGGAAGTACGTAACTCCGTAACCGTCCATTTTATCAAGGTTATGTCCTAAACACTTTTTGTTGGAAATTTAATGTAGATTACTTCTGTTCTAAATACTTTTTGCTCTAAACCTAATAGTTTTCGAGATATAAAAAAAAAACCGACAAAAACCAAGATTTGACATCCTTCTCAGAGAGATTCTCAAAATACATAAACTGAAAGGTCTTGATTTCTGTTAATTTTTTAGGGCAAGGTTTTTATCTTTATGGATCATTGGATGAAAAAGAAAAATTGTGCGACACGAATATAAACGTTACGAAAGATGAAGTCCAAGAAGCTGAAGACGAAGGGACTTTTATTGAAGAAGAAATTTTTGAATCTCACATTGAAGAAGAGACTCCCGTCACACAAGTTATTATCGTCTCATTTTGGTACTGGTGGTAAGTAATTTATTTTTCTTTTATGTTTTTCAATTTTATGATTAAAATTAGGACTGGAGTCCGTTGTAGTTATATTATTAACGTCCCAGTTTCCGAGCTGGCTGAGACGTTTGAGCGAATTTCGTGGATGCCTGGGTAAGAACTAGTACCATCTAGTTTTATCCCATCGTAGTTTTTATTTTTATCTTTGTAGGAAGTTTTCCAATTACTCCAAAGAAACAGTGTTGGGCGTAATCGTAATCGCAATTACGATTACGATTGTAATCGCAAGTTTCTTAATTACGATTACAATTATAATCGTAATCGTAATTCCGATTACGATTACAATCGCATTCGTATTTTTTCTGCGATTACGATTGTAATCGCATTTTTTTTACGATTACAACCGTAATCGTATTTTTTTTGCGATTACAATCGTAATTGTATTTTTTTTCTGCGATTACCATTATAATCGTATTTTTTCTGCGATAATCGCATTTTTTTCAGCGATTACGGGCGTAATCATATTTTTGTTACGACTGTCGGGACATTTTTACTGAGATTACCTGATGTCATATACAAGCCGTAAAAGCTAACGAAAATACGATTACGCCCGTAATCGCTGGAAAAAAAATGCGATTACGATCGTAATCGCAGAAAAAAACACGATTACATATATGTAATGGTAATCGCAGAAAAAAAAATACAATTACGATTGTAATCGCAGAAAAAAATACGAATTCGATTGTAATCGTAATTAAGAAACTTGCGATTACAATCGTAATCGTAATTGTGATTACGATTACGCCCAACACTGCAAAGAAGTTCTCTTCCTATCTTCCTTACGATCGTACTTATTTATTTTTTTTTTTTACAGGAAAGAAGTTATGCTCACCAGTATTCTGACTGCTGTTATAGTCAATTTGATTATTCAAAGGAGATTCATCAAGTTTCTATATCATATGGGACAAAATGAGAAAAAAGAGATGTCCCAAGATACTTTATCAACTGATGTAGCAAGCAATGTCTCTTTGGTTGCTGTAAACCCATTTCAGGAATACGTTTCTCGTTATTTGACTGATTTCGAGCCTGTAAATTGTCTCGGAAAAGGTGGTTTCGGCGTTGTTTTCGAAGCGAAAAATAAAATCGATGATTGTCACTACGCTATAAAAAGAATCCCTCTTTCAAACAAAGAGGAATCTCATGATAGAATGAAAAGAGAGGTGAAAGCGTTGGCGAAATTAGACCATCAAAATATCGTTCGGTATTTTAATTCATGGGTCGAAGATCCTCCTCCGAATTGGCAGGAGACGCAGGATAAAGAATGGATTTTGAAATATAAACAAAAAATGGATGTCGCCGTCGATTTAAGTAGTCAACTTACGCCGACCAGCGAATGTCCTCCATCGCTCAGAAAGCGTAATATAATAAAATCCCTTTGGGAAAAAGCCTCTAGTTTTTATGCGAGCAACGCCAAAATAGAAAATTCCTTTATTAAAGTAAACAGATCCAGAAGACCCCTTGAAGATACTACTTCCGGATCTTTTATTGTTTTCGAAGAATCCAAAAAAGACGAATCTGTGATATTTGAAGAAGAGGAAATCGTTGATTATAGTGATAGTTCCAGTGAAAAGTCGAAAAGCGTCTCAAAACGTCCGACTACGTTAGACCTTCATGTTTCCTGTTCTACAAACTCTCCGACCGCTAAAGGGCGGAAATATCTTTACATTCAGATGCAATTATGTCGGAAAGATTCTTTAAAAGATTGGCTTAGTGCGAATCAGAAACGGGATTTAAATGAAGTTTTGAGGATCTTCAATCAAATCGTTCAGGCCGTCGAATACGTTCATTTCCGCGGTCTTATCCATCGTGATCTTAAAGTAAGATTGATATTCGGTTTTTCATTTTTAAATTTATTTTTAGCCTTCAAACATCTTTTTTTCGTTGGACGGACAAATCAAAGTCGGAGATTTCGGCCTTGTCACCGCGATGGCTGACGAAGGAGATGACGATTACATGAGTCCGGTTTTAGGAAGAAAATCCGTCAACGAAAAACACACAGCGAAAGTTGGAACTCAGCTTTACATGTCTCCTGAACAAGTAATATGAAAATCCTTTAAAATTGGGCTGAGGTTTTGAGAGAAACTCCTGCAAAAGGATTTCTCGGCCAAAAGAAAAGGAAAAAAACTGAGGAAAACTTCTGTTAATCCTCTAAAAATGGGGTTTTCTTTCTAAAAACTTATGAAAACTCCTGAAAATCCTGAGAAATAGGATTTGTCTGTTTAAAAACCACGAAAAACTCCCGTTAATTCTGTAAAAATTGGGTTTCTTTGTCTAAAAACTTAGGCAAACTCCCATAAAATCCTGTGAAATAGGGTTTTTATGCTTAAAAACCAAAGAAAACTCCCATCAACCCTGTAAAAATGGGGTTTCTCTGTCGAAAACCTTAGAAAAACTGCTTAATTAGATTCAAATTCATTGCATCCAGCTGATCAGTTTAAGGAACTCCTGTCACTTAAGGAACCCCTGATCTAAATATTAACATTGAATTTTTAATTTTAAGGTTTCTGGAAAACAATATGACTACAAAGTTGACATATATTCATTAGGAGTTATTCTTTTTGAACTTCTAACTAATTTTACAACCGAGATGGAAAGATGGAAGACTTTAGAGCAAGTTAGACAGTTGAACTTTCCACCGAAATTCAGCGAAAATTATCCTCATGAGGTTTGTAAAGTTGAAAGGAAATTCTTTAATATTTTTTTTAGCATGAACTTTTGAATTTGATGCTTTCTGAGAATCCGAAGCAAAGGCCGACTACGATCGGGGTGAGGTCGAGGGAACCTCTGAAACGTCTTCAATCTGAAACGCTCCCCGACGACTGGCACTTTCAGCTCCCTCAGCGACACCGCGATTCTTCATTCAGCCGCTCTAGCTCCGGCCAAGATTGATATTTTACTCGACTTTTTCCTATTTTTTAATCTGCTCAATGATTAAACCGTCTAAGACTTTTTTTTTCGGTTGCCTTGAGATGTGATATTACATCTTTGTATTATATAAAATATTTTTTCATAGATTTAGCTCACATTAAACTTTTTTTTTAGAAATTAAGTCATTCCCATCGTCTTTTGACTATATGTGATAAAGTTTTTTTTTTTTTTTTAGGTTAAACGCCATTTTTTAATTGTACCTCGTAGAATTTTCTATAGTGTTGAGACGAAGGAAAGGTCTCTTCAATCATGGCATTTATGTTCTATTTTTATGGTTGAAATCGACTGATTTGTTAAGTTTAAGATAATACCAATTAAAAAATAAATTTATTAAGTTTACGTTGAAAAATCAAAAGTTGACCATCCTAAACCCTCATACTCAACAAAGAAACAGTACAAATCCATATAAATCAATAATTTAAAACGTCTTTACCTCCAAAAAACCATTTTTTCAAAAGTGTTAAAAAAATAAAGATATAAAATAAAATAAAAATACTGGTTTGAAGAGCTTCCTATGAAAACTTTCTTAAAAGAAGTAACAATATAGGAGGGGAATTATGGGAGGGGAAGCATAACGGAGGGGGATGTATAAGGAGGGAAAGTATAAAGAAGGGGATGTACAAGGAAGGGGAAGTGTAACCAAGATGAAAGCTTTTTTTTTTTTTGAAAATTTTCCGAGGATTGTTTTTTTTTTCAAAAATTTTTTAAAGTTCTTTCAACTTCCTTAAGGAGGTATGATGGTTTTTAAGTGAGTTGCTTAGCAAATTTTTCGTTGTTAACAACGGTTTTCGGTTTTCCCTTCTATCTCGGAAACCGTCGCTCAAAACGAAAAATGTCCTAAGTAAAAGTTGTAGGTACTAAAATTTACTACATAAAATATTTTATTAGTTTTTTCCGTCACAGCAATACTTTAGGAGATATGGAAGTATTTAAGTTGGTTGCTTTGCAAATTTTTCGTTGTTAACAACGATTTTCGGTTTTTCCCTTCTATCTCGAAAACCGTCGCTCAAAACGAAAAAACGTCCTAAGTAAAAGTCGTAGCTACGGAAATTTCCTACAAAAAAGACCTCATTGGTTTTTTTTTTTTTTTTTCAGAGCAATACTTAAGGAGATATGAGGGTTCTTAAGTGAGTTGCTTTGCAAATTTTTCGTTGTGAGCAACGGTTTTCGGTTTTTCCCTTCTACCTCGGAAACCGTCGCTCAAAACGAAAAAATGTCCTAAGTAAAAGTTGTAGGTACAAAGATTTCCTACAAAATTTTATTTATTTATTATTTGCGTAAGAGCAATATTTAAGGAGTTATGAGGTTAAAAGTAATAATCCTACAGAGCCTGTCTAAAAACTTAAAACCTTCATATCTCCTAAAATATTGCTCTGACGGAAAAACTAATAGATATTTTATGTAGTAAATTTCCGTAGCTACAACTTTTACTTAGGACATTTTTTCGTTTTGAGCGACGGTTTCCAAGATAGAAGGGAAAAACCGAAAACCGTTGCTCACAACGAAATATGTACAAAGCAACCAACTTAAAACCCTCATATCCCCTTAAAGAAGTTACATATTGTGACACCCTCGGGTTTTTGGGAAGGGTCTTCCAGACCTCGGAGGGTTAAATCGATGATTGATCTTTACCGATCTCAACTTTGTCTGTGGTTCCGGCCGCCGGCCGTCCTTAGCATTTTTTTCCGGAACACTTTACGAAAATTTGGTGAAAATCGGGTGAAACTTGTGGCTGTAAAGTGTTCCGGAAAAATTTTTTACTGACGGACGGCCGGCCGGCACCACAGACAAAGTTGAGATCGGTAAAGATCAATATTCGATTTGACCCTCCGGGTCTGGAAGACCCTTCCCCAAAAACCCGACGTCGAGGGTATCGCAATAACTTCTTTAAGGAAGTTAAAAATTAAAATTAAAAAACACGAAAGAGAAGAATTTCTGAGGTGCCGGCCGTCCGTCCGCCCAAATACAGTGTCTTCCTTTCTTAGCAATCTTGAAAATGTGGCTTTTTTTCGAAATTCGCAAAAATGGCGGAGATCTGTCAGTCATTTCTAGTTCGACTGTTTAGGAAGGTTGAGTGAAAATCCATTGAAAAGTCCGAGAAGTGTTCCGGAAAAAATGTACGTCCGGGCGGAACCACAGACAAAGTTGAGATCGATCCATAATCAATTTGTCCCTCCGGGGTCTGGAAGACCCTTCTCCAAAAACTTAACAAGGAGGGTAAAACAATAACTTTTTTGTGGAAGTTAAAAAAAAGAGTATTTGGTAAAAATCGGATAATAATGAAGCCTTGAAGTCTTCCGGAGAAAAAACGACTAACTAATTTTGCTTCAATGGGTCTAGATGACCCCTTTACAGGGTAATATTAGGTGTACAAAATGAAACTCGGCCACAGGGTCAATTTGAATTTTGTAGATTTTAGCCGAGTTTCATTTTGTACACCTGGTAGTTCATTTTTTCAAAATTTTGAACATTTTAGGCGTTAAAGTCCATCAAAAGTTGACCTTTTCCGTGTAAGAAGGTTATTGAAGTATAACCATTAAGAAGGTAATTGTTAAAGGCTTGTAAATCGTAAACCGTTACAGATATTGAAAAAATGCACTAAATAAAATCTGTTGGAAATTCAATTCTCTTTAATTTTTATTCTATTCATTTTTTCTCTAGGACGCACTGTTTTCAAGATAAATTTATTTAAAAAAAAATTATTTTCCGAAAATGGTGCATCCTAGAAAAAAATAATTAAGTGCAAATTTATAGAAAATTAAATTTCCTACAAGTTTTATTTTGTACACCCAATAATTTTCCTTCAATGGATCTAGATGACCCTTTTACAGGGTAATACAATAACTTCTGTTTGAGAAAATAAAAAAACATTCTTTTACCGCCGCAAAGAGCTATAAAAATATTTTAAAATAAAATATGAAAGAAAAATAAGTTTTTAAATTCTTTTCTCCTAGGTACATAGGTCAAAACGTAAGTCGCAGCTTATATCTATTTTTAGAGAAACGGAATTAATTTTTCTTGAAATACTCTTTCATTTGAAAATAAGTCCAAAGTCTTGTGGGAAAATACGTACTCCCCCACCAGCAGCCGTCCCAGGAAGGATATTCTTGTCTTTTTATTCTTTCATTCTTCGCCTGGATCCGTAGCCATCAAGTGCGGAGATTTTTCGACGGTCAAGTGCCCCTATTTCAGGACTTTGGAAAAATCATCCAACACTTATCTTCTCAGATCTAAAACAAGGTACTTTCTTGCATTTTTCTTATATTTAAAGAAAAAAAAAAAAAAAGCTTTCAGGTGGAATTCTCATCTCTAACACTTTTAAAACTCGAAGGTCTAAATTTATTGTGACGAGGATGAATTAAAGAATCAAAAAAATATTAAAAAATTATTTTTTTTTGTTTTAATAGTTTCGAGGAGGAAAAATCCGAGAATTTCAACAAAAAGATCGCCATTTTGAAAGGCCTTCTTGAAAATGGTACCTGCGAAAAACATGCGATAACAGGAAAAAACAGGAAAATGCAAGTCAGAACTGCGCACCCATCTTTTCTAAGAAGTCTCACGTGGATTTTTACAGATAAGTATTGTTTTAAAATTATAATTATATCCCTTCCGCCGGTTTTTAGCCGGCACAGCAGAATTTTTAGGGCCTCCTGTTAGAAATTTTTGAGGATTTTTTCCCCCAGTTATAAAGGCGCTGCAATCTAAGTGACTTTTCGGACCGAAAAACCCCTCTTTTTACTGGACTTTGGTGAGTTCTCCTTGGTTTTTTAACGGAGAAACCCCCTTCCAAAAGTTTTCCATATTGGGGGAGCCGAGAGTCACTATTTCCCGAATTTTATGATTTTCAACTTAAAAACCCCTTCACAATAGATTTTCAGGTTATTTTGGGAGACCATCTTTAAAATTTTCTGGCGTTTTCCTCGGTTTTTTGAGAAGTTATTGTGACACCCTCGACGTCGGGGCCTTCCCCACCCCAGAGGGTTTCCAGAGACTTCTTTATTTCTCTATTTGCGTACTTTTTCTTCTTTTTGGTAGATTTCTATTCTTCAAAAGCAATTTTTTAATGGAAGATTTTTTTTTGAACTTGTTAATTGATGTTCTCGTCCACTCCCGGGTTTGTTGATTAATTTTTTTTAACTTGAGGATAAAGATTAGTTTACTGCTATCATAATCAGACCATGGGTTCTGGTACTTTGCTTATGGAAAAATTTTGGTCGACGGTCGTCAAATCCGGCTGGAAACAGCCTTGGCTCAAACCTTTTTCGTCCTTGAAGAGTTCTTCACCGTTCTTATGAGCAATGACTTTTTCACAGATCCTTAGGTCATTTTTGATCATTTTTCCTTTGGTTTTGTTCCTTTTCATGCTCTTTCACCGATTTTATTTTTCTCTTACACTAAATATGGCGTCAAAAAGCTGCCTCTTCAGTCTTTGATGAGGAAAAACGCCCACGGCGTCCGATGAAATCTGAAAATCCAATATTTTTGAATTTTTTTTTCATTTTTTCACTTTTTGAAGTGAACCCCCCCCCCCTTCATAAATTGCAGCAATATTTTATTTAGATCTAACACAATTAATTATTATAAAATAATATTATACAATAAATTATCTTATATATTACAATTATGTAGAATTATGTAAACTATGTAAACTAATTATGTAAACTACCCTAATATCTTATTAAGTAACCCGTTAACCGAGTTTAAAGTCGTGATAGGAATCTGAAACATACAACAATAAATTAGTAATAAAATAATTATTGAAATGCCCCCCCCCCCCTTCATAAATTGTTTATTTAACTAGAAGTAGGAAGAGTAAAAAGAGTGGAAAAAAGTTAGTACCCCAGTGGAATGCGAACCTATGATCTCTTGGTTTCTAGTCTATTGTCCAATCAAAGCAAAAGGAAAAACATTCGAGAGGTGGCCCAGTAATTTTGCCACGATCTCATAATTTTTTGTTCATCTCTCTCTCTCTTGAATGTATTTTTCCCCTTTGGACTAAAGGTTTCAGAAAATTATTTTGAGTTATAGAAATTACCGCAAATGCCGAGTCATGTTTTTTTTTTTTCGTCTTTTCATTCACATGGCTGTTCACTGACTTCAGTATGTTAACGGGTGTCTGAAAAATAAAATCAGTTCATAAATATAAAATTAAAGTTGCTCCGTGGCTGGTGGGTTCAGTCTTGGACTCTCACCACGGAGACCGGGGTTCGATCCCAGGTTGGGTATAGGGATTTTTGGTTGGAAGTAAAATTAAAATATCCTTCTACAAAATCTGTGGATAATTTAGTTAGGCCACTACTCTGGTAGTTGGCCCAAAAGGGCGCCACGGCATTATGGCGAAAGCCCCCGCCTGGGTCTGATCCCCCTCCCCCTTTGTAAAAAGCCTAATGTGTGCTAATACAATTAACAAAAAAAAGAAATATAAATTTAAAGTTTCTTCGTCTATTTTTATCTTTCAAATTTTTTTAGCTAGAAAGGTACACTGAGAAAATAGTTCACTTACACTAATATGGCTCAAAAAGCTGCCTCTTCTGTCTTGTATGTAGTACGCCCGCGCCATTCAATGAATTCTTAAAAAAAAATAAAAAAAAATAAAAATAAAAATAAATAAAATAAAATAAATTTTTATTGTTGCATTTTTGCATTTATTTACCTTTTGAACGGCGTTGGTCGGGGCGCTGTTTACTTCTCCTAAAATTATTAAAGCAGCGAAGAATAGCGCGTTGAGATGCATTCTGGAAGAAATAAATTAAATTAAAAACACCGAAATAAGAGGGAATATAATTCGAGGGAATTTTATTTTTGCATTTTTGCAATTATTTACTTTTTGAACGGCGTTGGTCGGGGCGCTGTTTACTGCACCCAAAATTAAAGCAGCGAAGAAAAGGGCATTGAAATAGCAACAAAAAAAAAATACCACCTGTCTTTTCTATAGCGAAGAATCTATCAGGAGTTATGTAGATATTTCCGAAAATCCGGAGTCATGATATTTTATGGTTTTTTTATTCACATGGGTTGTTCACCAACTTTAAAATGTTAACGGGTATCTAAAAAATAAAATTATTTCCTTATTCATTTGTAGATCAGCTTCTTAATTATATAGGTTTTTCATTTTGGCCAAATAAAAGCTGAGAAATTTTTTTTGTTTCTTTATTACATAAAAAAACTGGACGTTTCGACCAGCATGGTCATCATCTGCAACTATTATATCGTTATTGTTTTTTGTATGTTTAAGTAAAGAACAATTTAAATTTACCTTAATTCTATTTATCCTTCTCATTTAAAATATCGTCATTTTTCGAGGACATTTTATATTAAATTAAAGTATTTTATAAAATTAAAGTTAATTTGTTCATTTACTTATTTCCTGGGCGACGTGTTGTGGGATCCCGGAGAGAAATTCTTATTCATTTGTAGATCAGCTTCTTAATTATATAGGTTTTTCGATATAATAGTTGCAGATGATGACCATGCTGGTCGAAACGTCCAGTTTTTTAATGTAATAAAGAAACAAAAAAAATTTCTCAGCTTTTATTTGGGCAAAATGAAAAACCTAAAAATTATTTAATAAAATAATGCATAACGTCGTCAATATTTATTTCTCAATTTTTTTTTTTTTTTTTTTTTTTTTTTTTTTTTTTTTTTTTTTTTTTTTTTTTTTTTTTTTTTTTTTTTTTTTTTTTTTTTTTTTTTTTTTTTTTTTTTTTTGACGTAGTTATTTTTCTTTAATTAAGAGGGCGATTCGTATGATTTGTAATCTGTTGTTTTAAGTTTTATTTGGATTCGTCGGGCTAATGAATTCTTTGCGAGGTTAAATAACTCCGTGGAAAGAATTCCCACTATTTTAGACAATATATTATCTAATATACATATTATATCTAATATACAATTATTCCAATTATGTACTTAAACTAAACTATCCTAATATTTTATTTAGCAACCCGTTAACCGAGTTTAGAGTGATTGGAAACTGAAACGATGTTTCACCCTGGGAACACATAGAACTAGAAAAGCGAGTAAATTAGGAAGAAGTTGCCTCTCTGCCGGCGTGCGGTTGCCCCACCGGTCTTTCTGCCTGTTCGGGGGAGACACGGAGGATCCCAGGGTGAAACACCCCGGACCCCCAGTGGATTTGGACTTTTCCATAGTCGATTGTAAATGGTTTTTATCCACATCCACGTAAAGGGGCTCCGTTAAATGGAAAGTTTTCCACTAGTTTTGTGGGATCCTCCGGGTCCCCCTGGTCGGTGGCGGCCGTCTGGGCGGTCGAGCGTTTGGTTGGGGCGCTCACGGAACAAACAAGAGGTTTCTTTCCAGTTGAATGTTGTTGCTGCCTCATTCCCCTCGCCGGCCACATATTTCAATACTTAAAAAACGTCGTTATATTTGGCTGGGAACAGCCTCTGTCAAATTTGTTGGCCTTCATTAAGAATATTAAAGGGATTCGTCCAAAAAAGAAAGCCTTAATCCGAAGATGGACTTTAGGCTTCCCCTTGGAAGAAGAGTTACCTGTTGAAGACACCGATTCCGGTGTTCTTCCGGGTTCCTTCTGAATATAATAATTATCTTTTTCTATAGTGGGGGGTCCCATGCCCCCACTGCTTTTGTTCCCCCACAAGTTACATGAGTTTAGAAAGGGGTGGCGTGACAGAAGTGAACCCTTTACAATTATGTAAACTATTTATGTAAACTACCCTAATATCTTATTAAGTAACCCGTTAACCGAGTTTAAAGTCGTGATAGGAATCTGAAACATACAACAATAAATTAGTAATAAAATAATTATTGAAATCCCCCCCCCCTTATTAAATTGTTTATTTAACTAGAAACAGATCACAAGATTACAGCCACGGTGTATAAATTACTCATTTCGGAATGAGTAGGGAAGGATGCATAATTTTCATTAACGTGCAGCCTTTGCGGTAGAATGTTTGTAGGCTTGGGTACATATATGTCTTCGAAAGTTGGTTTCTTTTTCGAGTTGCAGTATCTGTACGAACTCCACAATGGGATCGACTTATGTGCGATGGGAGGTGAAGAGCCTTTGTTGAAGCCGAAGTAGGTTGCACCGTAGGTTGGGTCGGTGTGTCCTGGTTCACGGTCGAGTAAATATGTTTTCTTTACTTCACTGCTGATGTTTTCGGAATCATAGTTGGGAAGGACGTTGGAACCCATATCTCTGAAGCAGCACGCTGTGGCTGTTCGAGGTCGTCGGTGTCATCTCTGTCGATAATAATGTTGCTGAATTTAGGACTGGAGGTAGTGTACAGAGGAGTGATATGGCTAAGAGGTAGCATACCAGCTTCGTATCTGCTGTTGTTCATAGTCAGGCTGTGGTTAAACGAGTAGGTTGGAACTGAAACTCCGTCTAAATAGTCAAATTCTATTTTGATGCCGAGTGTGATGGCAAACTGAATATTCTGGAGGTTTTTGGAAGTTAAAGAAATGACCGCAAATGCCGAGTCATGTTTTTTTTTCGTCTTTTCATTCACATGGCTGTTCACTGACTTCAGTATGTTAACTGGTGTCTGAAAAATAAAATCAGTTCATAAAAATAAAATTAAATTTTCTTCGTCTATTTTTATCTTTCAAATTTTTTTAGCTAGAAAGGTACTCTGAGAAAATAGTTCACTTACACTAAATATGGCGTCAAAAAGCTGCCTCTTCTGTCTTTCATGTAGTAATACGCCCGCGCTGAATGAATTCTTTAAATCCTAAAAAAATAAAAATAAAAAATAAATAAATTTTTATTTTTGCATTTATTTACTTTTTGAACGGCGTTGGTCGGGGCGCTGTTTACTTCTCCCAAAATTAATAAAGCAGCGAAGAAAAGCGCGTTGAGATGCATTCTGGAAGAAATAAATTAAATTAAAAACACCGAAATAAGAGGTGAAAAAATAGTTCACTTACACTAAATATGGCGTCAAAAAGCTGCCTCTTCTGTCTATCCTGTAGTAACACGCCCGCGCCATCCAATGAATTCTTTAAATCCTAAAAAAAAAGTTTAAAAAAAAAAAATTTTATTTTTGCATTTTTGCATTTATTTACTTTTTGAACGGCGTTGGTCGGGGCGCTTTTTACTGCTCCCAAAATTAATGCAGCGAAGATGAGGGCGGTGAGATGCATTCTGGAAGAAATAAATTAAATTAAAAACACCGAAATAAGAGGTGAAAAAATAGTTCACTTACACTAAATATGCTTCAAAAAGCTGCCTCTTCTGTCTTCGATGTAGTAATACGCCCTCGCCATCCAATGAATTCTTTAAATCTTTAAATAATTTTTATTTTTGCATTTATTTACTTTTTGAACGGCGTTGGTCGGGGCGCTGTTTACTGCTCCCAAAATTAAAGCAGCGAAGAAAAGGGCATTGAAATAGCAACAAAAAAATACCACCTGTCTTTTCTATAGCGAAGAATCTATCAGGAGTTATGTAGATATTTCCGAAAATCCGGAGTCATGATTTTTTATGGTTTTTATGGGTTGTTCACCGACTTTAAAATGTTAACGGGTATCTAAAAAATAAATTATTTAATAAAATAATGCATAACGTCGTCAATATTTATTTTTTTTTTTTTTTTTTTTTTTTGACGTAGTTACTCTAAAAAAATTTCTCTTAAAGTAAAAAATCTTTGGTGCCGAAAGACGCATTCCGATAAATTCTCCTAATCCTTTTTGTGATTTTTAATTTTATAATATTTTTTTGGCTCCAAAAGACCGCTTTACGTGGAATCCTAGTACACAATAAACTAATATTTACAATAGGTTAATCTAAATTTTGTGCTAATACTATTATGTATATATTTAATTTTTTTTTCTTTTCTTTTTTTTTTAAGTAAATAAATAATTAAATTAATAGTAAATAGAAAAAAAGAATTACTTGAGTAGGTCACAACGTCTAGCTCTGAAAAATACAAAGGTAAAAATTGTACCTGAGTCTTGAGAAAATAGAAAATAAATTTTTTTGAATTTTTTCTTAATGTTCTTACCGTGGGAGGACGGAAGAAGGGTTATTTGTCGGGGTTAACGTGGTGCTTACGCCGAAAATTGTCGTAACGAGGAGTAGAAACGAGTCAATTGTCCTGACGCTCTGGCTTTCGCTTGCGTGTATCGGTAGGACGACCATAAGTAAATTGAACTGTCTTCAATCGGCTCTGGTGCATTGAAAGTTGTCGCGAAATACGTGAATGCTTTTCTGTAATCATCGTGATGTTCTTCACGAACGATTCCAACGTTGGGTGCTGGCGCAATCACCGGGATCACATTTCTTGACATGTCTCTAATTGAAAAACCACAAGGTTCAGCAAGTTCGGGATCATGGATACGTCTTTTTATGATGGGACAAGCTTGAGCTACGTTTGTAGTTAAACGAACTGGTTTAATCTTGCTTGATCGATCCGTTAAGGAAGCATGAGTTCGTCTCAAACAGGGTGTTATCCATATTGGGTAACGGGATCACTGTTGCGTCGAGCTCTGCAACTTCGATTTTGATTCCTAATGTCATAGAATAATGTATGGCCTCGATTCGTTTATGGAAGGGCTGCATATATAGGACATCTGGGCTTACGTCAAAGTTTTTGTCAAAGGTATGGTATTGTACAGGGTTATGCACATGTGCGATTTGATAGGTAGGCATAGCTCCGTTCAAGTTGACATTTCCGTTTGGGACTGGCTGCATAAACTGCATTGTTGTTGCATATGTCGCGTCGTTTACTGTCGTAATTTCAGCTTGTTGTTGATAGGGAGGTGCGTGGTGCCACGTAGGAAGTGTAGGGGGTTCAATTGAATGGGTCAGGACTGTCAGGTTACTGTTTCGGCTACTTGGAGGAGCGTTTTTGAACCTTTCTCTTCTTGAGAAATAAATTCATAGCCTGAAGAGACGGTTTTAGAAAAGGGTCTTGAAGACCCTTTGGTATAAAAATGATGGCCCCTGGTCTTCATCCATCCCGTGCGGTACAATCTACCTAAAAAGTAAAAAATAAAAAAGCGTTATTGGCTTTGAAGAAAGCCTTTCAAAATGTGTCTGACCAGTCGAAACGGTCATCCACTTGCTTAATAAAAATGCCTCGGTCCGGGGCTGCTTTTCGGTTTCCCTTCGCAGCTGTCCTTCCGAAGGAACCTTCCGCCACCTGCGACCCGCCCAGTAGCTGAGGCTTAGCCTTGGGAAAACTTTGTTTGGCCCTAAAAAGGGCTTGGTAGGGCCAAAGGGCCGTCGTTATTTCCGGCTGGAAAAGGCCGTCGTTTACATCCGGCTGGAAAGTTCCAGTGGAAACAGCCTTGTCCTTAATACAAAATAAAGAAATAATTAAAAAAAACCACCCCGTCCAAGGAAAATGAAAAAGGAAAAAAGAAAAAGCCTCAAAGTCTTATCGGACGATGGACTTTGTTAGGCTTCCCCTTGGAAGAAGAAGCGTTACCTGGAAAAGCTGAGGACTGGCCCTGGTTTCTGCCGGTCTGCTGGCGGAGCGGGTCAGGCCGGCTCAACTCCTGAAACAGTCTGCTATTCTCCTTATCTTCCATCATATTAAAGTAAATAAATTTAATTTTTTAATTTATTAATTCAAATGGAAGGTTCAGAAGTTGAACCTTTGAGTATATAATGAACTTGTTATATAAAGTATATTTATATATTATTTTTTTTTATAAATTATAAGAACCAAGTTACTATATACACTCAAAGGTTGCAAGCAGACTGGTTATCTAGAGGGACGACTGTGGAGAAAGAAGACCGAGATTCAAGACGAAAAATCCCTGGAGCAACGAGAATGGTGGCCGGACGAGGAGGAGGTTTCACGTGGTTCCCCACTCCTGCCCTTCCTGATTGGCCGACGGGTGGTCAACGGACGAAATTTCTCCCCGC
>JACGAQ010002595.1:0-39021 GCA_014119065.1 Orius insidiosus
GCCCGTGCTATAAGCTAGAAGGGCAAGACTCAGATCCATTAATACAACAACGCCTTTTGAATTTGACTTGCAAATGGCCTTCTTAAGAGGTTCGAGAGAAGCTTACTCTGATGTGATAATCCAGACTTTAGCATTTGTTACAAACAATTTGGTTTGAATTACAGCAATAACTGCCAAGATGTTCCTTAGTCACGAAATTACATTCCCGATCGTCTTCAATAATCCATGAGGGTTTATTATTTTCTGCTTAAAGAAAAAAAAAGTTCGTATTTTTGGAGAAGTCGTCGATGGATTTAAATCAGCTGTGAAATATAGGCTGAAAGGGATGAGGGAGAAAAAAAGGGTTTTTTCCATGGAGGAGTGAAAAATTCCCTATTGTCCCGTGGGAGCATCTAACTTTTTCCTTATCCCGAGGGCTACAGGCAAAGTCCATTTTCACCCCGGTAACTCGTTACCTACAAACAGGCCCTCTCCGTTTATCCGTCTCGAATGTCCTGTTTTTTAATTTTAAATCTTCTTTCATCCCTTCCTCGGTTTTTAGCCTTTGTTTTTTTGCTATTTGAAGTTTGGGCTCAAATAAAAACCTGGAAATTCACTCCTCAACCGTCCGGTTATTTAAAGTTAAAAATCCGTGGGTGCCCTTTCCGACAACCCTTTTCAGGTAACAGAAAAACCCTTTTTCGACAAAATTTTCACTGTCGGGTACAATAATCGAGAGCTTTAAGTATTAAGTATTAATCTGTCACTGAGGAGAGGCTGGCCAGGCGAGGGTTCTCGCCATATTGCATGGCGCTCTTTTCAGAGCCATCTCCAAAGGCTGCTCACGCCCGTTCCGTGGGCTGGTGGGGCGAAGACTTTTGCTTTCTCTACCTTAAATAATGACGAATTTTTCTGAAACCGGTGTTTCAGTGAATGTGAAAATCATCTTCCCTTTTCAATGAAGGCTTATTGTTACGATACGCTATGCTAAGTCTAACAATGGATGAAGGAAACGCATTGTGAGGATCCCAGATACGTCACATATCTCCCTTCCTTGACTAAACATAAACGGAACGGTGGTTGGGGATTTTTAACGCGAAAAGCCAGTTTGTCCTTCATACAAATAGACTCCTAGAAAGGAAACTTTTTCAATTTATTTCCAAGAGATTTATTAATTCTAAACCACCCCCCCCATTTGGGCGCCCTTTTTACCGAGTTTCAGAAGGGCGGCGGACCTGTTGAAGTTTTTCGTCAGGACAAGGTGTTAGGGTTTAACTTTGTCCGAAGCTACCCTCTTGGGGATCCTTTAGAATATTGCATTCTCAACTCTTTTGAAAAGAACGAACAATAGTTTAAATAATTTTTTTCTTTTTTTCAGGTATGAGGATTAGTTATGTTACTTCTAGACACACTGCCAATGCTAGGGAACGTTCTTCTCCTCTGCTTTTTCGTTTTCTTCATATTCGGTATCGTCGGAGTCCAACTTTGGGAAGGAATTTTACGTCAAAGATGTTTCCTCAAGCCTTTACCAAACGTCACCTACCCCAAGTAAGCCAAGCATGGATTTCATTGCATTTAACGCTTCTTAATTTTTTTTCTCATTTATTATTATTTTATTTTTTCCCCTTTTTGGCTCACGAGGATAAATCAAACTTATAATTGGCTGACTTAACTTTTTAAACTTTTCCCAAAGGTTTTATCCTCCCTCCAGCATTCATCCGATTTCTTGTTAGTAATTGAATCTTCCGAAAGAAAAACTCGGATAAAACCCGATACTTTTATATTGCTTTGATAAATTTTTAATTCTTTCTAAATAACGGATTTTATCGAATGGAAAAACGGACCTGGATTAGACTCGATTTTATTCATACCGTAAACCCAGACATAACTAACATACATAATTTTCAGGCGAATAATAGAATCACCTGAATTGATAATATCCATTGGTATTCATAGAGACATAACCTTAAACTATAACAAGGGGAGATCTTTGAATAAATTTTCTAATTGTTTAATATTTGGTTTGTTAGGGGTCTAAAAATTCTTCTCTAAAAATCTGGCGAAAAAGTAGTTTTTCATCCAAAATTTTGGTTCTTAGGCGGAAAAATCTGCATTTTTACCCTAATTTTTGTGTTTTTAGATTATGGAAAGGGTCATAAATTAATCATTAATCTAAAAAAATTAAAATAATTAAAAATAAAAAGAATTTTTGGAGTCAAAAGAGACAAAATTTGGCGTGTGAAACCGATTAATAATCATTATATAAAAAAAATTAATCTACCCTTATCAGGCCAAGAAAGTATTGTGTCTTTTTTGTGTTTGTGAGTGTGGCTGTGTGATTTTTAGGCCCCCGAAAAACCAGTAAATTTTCCTCCAGGGTAAAAGACAAGCTGTCGAGAAAGGGTGGCTTATTTTGAAAAATGCTAGATAATGTAAAAAAAATTTATAGAGGCCTCCTATCATGATTTTTCAAGCTTGATTGTGCCTTTTTTCTGGCACCCGGTCTTACCCTCACCTTTAGCGGAAAATATTTAAAAAAATATTTATCAAGATAACATCATTTTCTGGTAGTGAATAGTCTAAACATTATAGGCTATAAAGATAATGAAAATATTATACCAGTTTTTTTATTCACAAAATAGGTCTCGTTCTTACCCCATTTTTCCTTGTAGAAAAAAAATTTGAAAATTAAATCTGGAAAAAGCTGGTATACCTTCTTGACGTAAAGTTTTGTCATGGTGAAAACTAGGGTTGTAGAAAGGCTTAAGAGGACTTTGGTGAAAGGGATTTAGTGTTATAGTCATACAAGGGATAGTACAAGACGAGGGGTGAATCCTCGGGGATAATTCCTCCCCCATACTTTCTCAACACGTCAAATGTCTCCAAAACTATATCACTGAAAATAATTTCTCTTTCTCTCTCTCTCTTTTACCACCTTTTCACCACATAAATCAAATTTTTATAGTAAGTAAAGTTTAAAAGCTCCCTTTTTTATGGAGTCTCGACCGCATTTTTAAAACTATGCCCTCGGTTAATTGCTCGTTTTTTTTACGGCATCCTAATGTTAAAAGAAAAGGAAAAAATAAGCAATAAAAAAGTAGGACGGGAAAAAAGGGATCTTGGCTCATGTTATTCCAAACATCGTTGTTTCTGGCTGAGCAATAAATAATCTCGCTTCTGGGTATATTACAACCTACTCCCCAAAGACGTTCCACGGTTATAAACCTTACAAATCTATACATGATGTCTCCCCTTAGGTTCATAAACGAGTAAAACGACGATTTAATACATTAATCATGTTAAATTATTGTTTTTACTATAAATTGCCTTTTTTTATTTGGTAAAATATTTTTGTCTTTTAAATGGAGCGTTGAACGATGTCCTTTTTTTTTTAAATAATCGAGCTTCTGATTTTTCTCGAAAACAATTCAGGCCATAATACATCGAAAAATAAAGTAAATTTTAGGTTATAGAACTTTTAGCGCATAATTTTGTTAATCCCAAACATTGGAAAGTCTTGAAACGAGTTTTTTATTCATGATGCACTTTTGACGTAATTAAACTGTCGTTAAGAAGTTGAAGATGGGCCTTATGTAAATCGCATTAAATCAACGAGCCGGAAATTTTAATTCTTTCCCTTTTTTTCTTGTAACTCGGACTCCATAAAATATAAACAATTGTGTACTTTTGTAAATTATTTAGGCGCTTTTTTCCAACGCTTTAATTGTTAAAAAATAAAAATTGGTGGCTTGGTTTGTTCAATGTGCATGTTTAAAATCGGATTTTTTTTTTTTTTTTTTTTTAATTTTGGGGAAAGTCGAATTTTTAAAGGAGGAGAGCTGTGAATTTTGTTGTTTTTATGCGGAGCTGTTATTATTATTTGTGTTACAGGGGGCTTCCACGTACAGTGTTCGAGTCAGAACCACTGAGTAAGCCACTAAAGAAAGTGTTTGTGGGTGTATTTTATGATCAAACAAGTTCCTTTTTATTATTTACTTTTTTGGATTATGTTTTTTGGGATGGGAGGAATCTAAAAAAATAATTCATGGTTCAAAGTATCCGAAATTGAGGGAGCTTAAGATAAAGTGGACCAGCGATTTTATGGCCGGTCTCGCAGTTTTACTGCCTTCTGGCCACTATTTAATTCTGCCGTTTTTTTTTTCGTTTTTTACCCAAGGAACTCCCTTATTCAAAACTTTCTGGTGTCTCCTCGATTTTTGACCTAGAAACTCACTCGTTTTCCTCGATTTTTTGGCCGAGAAAATCTGGAATTTTCCTTGGGTTTTTAACCGATGAACTCCAGCTTTTTCCTCAGTTTTTCACAAAATGCTTGTCGTTTTCTTCGGTTTTTTGACCGAAAACTGGCAAAAAACCAAAACTTCTTGCGTTTTCCTCGGTTTTTTTTTCTCTAGTATTTGCTGCAGTTTTCTGGTCTTAGGGTTCAGAAAGCTTTTGGGCTGGCCCACTAACTGACCTCCTCCATCGTCATTCAAAAAATCCCGCCATATCGACTCCTGTTGGTTGGTTAATGAACCTTCCTTCATAAATCGATTTTAACCAAAATTCCCTTTAGATGTCGCTCTCAAAATGATCAAAAATGACATCTCTAGTGGTTCCATCGAACCTTCCAATTTTTCCAATTTTCCCTTAACATTTTTATTTTCATCTATCAATAGGAGCATTTTTAATTAAAAAAAACGAACTCAATAAACAACCACATTTCAATCAATCCAAAAAATATTTCTACCACTCCGAAATATTTTCCAATTACATTTTTGCTGGAAAGAAGAAATTAAATGTTCAGGGATTGAAATATCGAATGTAATAAAACGCATGTTTACATGTCACAAAAAAAATCACTCGAAAAATTTTGATTTCCGAACATTATTTTATATTTAATTATTTTTGTCTTTTTGAAAAACTTGTTTGATCATTTGTCATGGTAGTTCTTCACTCGGAGCTAACCCTTCTTCTATTTTTAAAACAAAAAAAAAATCTTTTTGTCTTTTTCTGATGGGAGATTTTTGGTTTTTCGAATTTTTTTGGTTTTTGTATAAGTTTTTTTCTCTTTGGTCTTTTGGTCCAAAAGTTATCGAGGTTTTTTTTCTTCCCCCCCTTTTTCTTCTAAAAGAGGTAACTTTTGGACATTTTCTTCACTTTCGAAAGGTTGGGTGAACACAAAAACTGCACAAATCACAAAAATAATAAAACAATGGAGTAGAACAAAGAAACACGTAGGAAACACACAGAACCCAACCCTTCAAATCTTTTAACTTTTCAGACTATCTCTTACATTGTGCACACATGTGAATGCAAGGTATCGTATTTTCCCCCTACTAAACAAAGTAATAAAAACGAAAACAAAAAAATAACTGCGCATTTGGTTGCATTTTGAACACTAAGCGGTTTAATTCAGGTTTTTAAATAAAAAATAACTGAAAAGTGGTTTCTGAATTTGATGTTGTTTGCTGAATGCCGTGTCATTGGGTGTAGTAAAATAGTTTCCTCTTTTCCGTTTTTTAAAATTGGCAAAAATGACAATCTGGTGAGTGTGTAGTTTGTTTTTTTCGGGAATGCCGTTTAAATGTATTTTCTTGTTTGCATTTATAATTTAAAAAGCTCAAAAATCGAGTTTTTTAAAAGGTAAGTAGTGCCACAAAGTCTTCAGATCCTCAGCGACACGAGGGTCGTCTCACCCAAGAGGACTTTTTTTTAAAGAATATTTTGAATTGACACATGTGAAGAAAAGTCTAAAATGTGAAGGCACCTCCTTATTATTCCGTATCATCAACAGGATCATCACCTTTTCTCGTCTGTATTGTCCCTAGTTCTTAGATATTGACGAAGCCATTTGTATGTCGGACGGACACAATAGATCGTTAGCCGTCTCTCCATTGTGGCGCCCCAAAGCTCGAACAATTTTTCCCATCTTTTCTTCTTCTTTTTTCCCCCTAAATATCTTTGTTTGGTAACGATTTTAACCTTTATATTTTAAAATTTTGAAAAAAAATTTTTTTTTTGTTTTCCCTGAAGTCTTGTAAAATAATGATTCGATGCAGCAAAGAAGAGATTACATTGAATTATTTATTTCTTCTATCGGTTCATTCCTAAAGAGAAACTTCCCTTGAATATCTTCAATCTCTCTGAGGCAATAATTTATTGGAAAATCTCTATTTCGAAACTTGGGGCCGTTGGATCGACTCGATCAATGTGATTCAGGTGCACCTGCGACTCCACAACCGCATCTGTTCCATCCCAGAACGCAATAGAAGAAAATGACCTTTTTTTTACCTTTCCGTTCCTGCTGCAACCGTGGATATTTAGCATGAAAAAGAAATCGTGAGCAGTTTACAGCGGCTTCGATCCTGGCCATAGGCATCAATCAATAGAGGGGTCGTTTTCCTCGATATTTTTTGACCAAGAGATATGGGCCTTATCACCAAAAATTTTAAAATGATAAAAAATATTCCCCCTTTAGCGGATGAGACAGCAAAATTCAACGAAGTGTTGAACTTCATACACGCCTGAACGATTTTCCTCCAAATCTTTCTAAAAGGATTAAGACGAAACCGATAACGGATTTTCTTATGCAATATGCTTTTGGAAAGAGCTCGTCAAAACCTTCAAAATGACTAGAGGTTTTTTTAAAGAAATGTTTTAGTCAAAAAATAAGTTTTCCATTTTCCAAAGGAAAACTTTTTCGGAAAAACTGCTCCCAGCACCTCTTGGATATTCCAGAAATAACGAGGACGAGCTTTTGTAAAAAAAATTCCTATGATTTTTAGAGGTCAAATATGGGAAACTTTTAGGGGCGAAAGTGCTGCGATCTCTTGTATTTGAAACAAAATGGTGATGTGATCCCCCTTGAAGGTAACCAAAGCCTCCTGAGGAATCTCTACCTACCTCAAAAGATCTTCCGTCGAAAAATGGCTTTTAAGAAAGTTGGTGCTATTTCTGGGCAATTTTTGTTTCTTCTGTCTAAGTAAATTAAAAAGTAATTTATTAGAAATTCTGCTTTAATGAGATAAAAAGTCTCTAAATTAATTATCCACAAAAAGCGATTCCCGGGGTGTCCAACTTGGTATCATAAATCTGATATTAAAATTTTCCGAAGCGTCGAATGTGGGGAAAGCGTAAAAAGTTTTTAATTTCCCTCCTCAAGTTTCGGATGTTATTTAAACCTATGGTTTAACGGGAAAAACTTTACTTGAGTGTGGATAAAAAAAAAGTCGTAATATTCAGAGTCGTGTTCGGTGAATGAAAAGTAGGAAGTGATGAGGATCGGAGGGGTGGAGTTACTACGGAGAAAACGAGGGAGTAATCTGGGGGTTGGACGACCGTCCCTGCATGCAAAATGAAACAGTGTCAACCCGCTGACATTTTAAAGATTGATCGTTTCCTCTTAATAGACTCAAAATTTAAAGTAAAAAAAAAATTAAAGCAAAACTCCACGAATGTTGACTTCCATCATAGTTAGAATTAATCGTAATAATATTATTTTATTATGATTTCGATTTTTATTATGATTTTTTGTAACTTTTTACAATAATGTTACAAAAAAATATGTTTTCTTTTTTTATCAGGCAAATTGCCATTTCAAGAAAATATACGTTTCTGCAAACTATGGCGGTTTATAATTAAAAAATGTTAAGTACTTTAAGCGGATGAGGGAACTAAGGGTAATCTCTATTCACTTAGCGTGTATAAACTGTCGTTAACCTCTATAATATCCGGCAGTTGACCTAAACATCCGATATTATAACAATGAAAATTTCTAGAATATTTTGCGGGGTTTATAAAATAACGTGGTTTTGTTTTTTATTTTTTGTGCGGGTGATTCTTTTATTTGTGGAAGACAAGAACAGGTTTATTGCTGTCACTGAATTCCTTTGTTGTTCCAAGTCTATACGTGACCCACCCTTTCATTTTCAGGTAGATTTTTTTAACCCGATTTCATCGCTAAACCGTTTATATCCTTTTTTTTATTGTGTCCTCTATTATTGAAATTTTATTTCTTTCTTTTTAAAAAATAAAATACTTTAATTTGTGGAAGAAATTATCCTTAAAATTGTTCTTAAAAAATTACTTGTTTAGACCGGGAATCGAACACTGGACCTTCATGTCGTGAGCCTGCCACGCTTCTTCCTTCTCTTAAAGAGAAGTGTTTTACCCTCTATATCCAGTTTTTGGCATAGGGACTTCCATAATCCGTAGAGAAAAATTGATTACTGATTATTCATCTTTGAGGGAAGGTAGGCAGAAAAAAAATGTTTTCAAGACAAACATTTTTGAGAAAAACGTCTGGTCCACTTAAGCTGGCCTGTATTTATTTTAAGGGAAAAATAAAGTTTTCAAAAGGAAAATTACACAAACGCCAAGAAAATATTTTCGATAAAAATGATTAAAGTACGTCGATGGCCTACATTCAGATCGGATTTCCTGTTTCTGATAGCACAATCTCAATCTTGGCGGAAAAACCTTAAACTTCTGACATCTTGAAACAAATAAACTTTTTCGTGGTCAGATAAAAAAATATATATATTTTGTTAATTTTTTTCTGGCGAAAAACTCCTTTGTATAGCTTTAGAAACAAAACAAAAACTTGTTGAGTGGACCTTTTGTGTCTATAATAAAAACACGTTGAAAATCTCGTTGCTAACGAGCCGAAACCGTTTCTGTGTGGGAGAAAAAAAGTGAAATTTAAATTTTAAATGCTGGATGTAAATCGAGTGGGATTAAACTGCAAATATAGGTGGTCCCTGAATTCGGATTTCCCTTTCCACGACCTGAAAATTAATTATGTGGGTTAATTGATGTTACAGTTGATTGATCGATTCGTCCCTCCCGGCCAACCATTTTAGCCACTCAGGATACACCCTTCTCAAAATGTCAACGCTAACTCTATTTTCGAACCTTCTTTCATCCAGATGTTTTCGATAGACTTGAAATATTGGTCGATTCTAGGAAAAATTTGGCGGGATAGGATTTAAATTAACTCGGAGGCGCCTTCATAATTTATTGACTGTTGACATTTCAAAGTTTCGAACTAATTTACATTGTGTCACTTCCGCCCCAGTTTGACGTAAACTTAAGTTTGAGTTTTAACGGATGATTGATTTCTTTTTTATCAGGCAACTTGCGGCGTACTACTTCTTCCAAGAGCAGGAAAGGGATTACATCTGTTCGAGGCCTGAGGATTCCGGGATGCATCGATGCGAGGACATACCGCCGACCAAACTCGGAAATATGACCTGCACTTCGAATGCTTTACAGTACAACTTTATGAGCCCGAGCCAGAACAGTTGCGTCAACTGGAACCAATATTATACAGAGTGCAAACCCCAAGGACTGAACCCCTTCCAGGGTACCATCTCTTTTGACAATATCGGACTCGCCTGGGTCGCTATATTTTTGGTAAGAAAACAATTTTTTACTCTAAAATTTCAATATTTTAGGGATATTAGGAATTTCAAATCATCACCTTAATGAGACGGCTGTTAGGAGTTTGAGGGGTAGGCTTATTCGAGCAAGCGTGGGATAAATATCTTCCCTTAATTAACAAGAGTTTGACGGATTTAATTATTTTTAAAAAAAGGTTACTTTTAATTGGTTGCCCAATATTAATAATTATTTTCGGGCATCAAACCCTCGGCACGGATTTTATAGAAATTTAAAAAATATGCCCGTAATTTAGATCAATTATACAGTTTTGCCCAACTGTACTGTCATGATGGTTTAGCCTATTCAATTAACTTAGAGATACATATATCACCGTCCGGTTTTTTGGAGTTCTTTAAGACCCCCTAGAGCGATCTTTATCGACCATCGTATGTGGCCGACCGGCCGTCCTTAGTTTTTCCGGGATTTTTCAAGGCCGCAAAAGGCAGTCCTATTGGTCCGATCTTCACCAAATACTGCTTATACTAAATAGAATTTATTAAAATTCTAAAATTTGGACAATTTTTCGATTGTGAGAAAGGGCTATCACGCCCGTTCCTTGTGGACTTGCTAGGCGAAGACTTCTAAAAGACCCATTTTCGTTAACTGTTTATCTAAAAAGGGTATTACAATATATTCTTTTTTTTCCAATAAAAATATTGATTTTTTCCTTAAATTATGTTTCTAGGTGATATCATTGGAAGGTTGGAGCGACATAATGTATTACGTTCAAGACGCTCATTCTTTTTGGGACTGGATTTATTTCGTCCTTCTTATTGTTGTAAGTTTTTTTATTTTTCCTTCTTTTTTTTTACATAACCTACAAAAATACGATTATTGACTAGTGTCTGATAGCCAATTTCGTACAGAGATGATTTGCTGACGGGAGAAAACGATTTTCGAATAAGCTCCAGGGCATATTATTTGCATTCAATTTTATCCCCTTCCCTATCGTTTTTTTTTACAGTGAAGGGGGTGAGTTTCACTCAAATATTCCTTCCCTTTCCCAGTTTTTTATTCTCCCTTTATGTGGATACATTCTGAAATTGACTTTCAAATCTCTAATTTGGACATATGGGCTCCGATTTGACTTTGAAACTTATTTCTTTTGAAGAATTTTTAAAAGCTATAAGCTCAGCTGAAAAAATGTTTTGATAAAAATGTACAATTCATTACCTTGGAATCTTGGCTAAGGAGTCCGAAGTGAGGCTTAGGTAAAGGGCGGAAAGCTAATCCTGGCGCGGTCGTTTGTCACGGCAGATTAAACGGATTTGACCCTTCAAGAGAACAATTAGCATCAATAAATCAACCCGTTTCAATATTTTCATAAAAAACACTTACCGAGCTTTTTAGGGGCCAATTGTTTGGAAAAGGTTTTCTTATGGAGGATTTACATTCTAGGGTCATCTCCCATTTTAAGTGGTCCTAAAGGGATCTTTTTTTTTCCGGAAGGAACCTAATGGCCCTCTTGTGGGCTTTCATCTCTTCAATCCTCTAAAAAATTTTTTTATTTGCAGATCGGATCGTTTTTCATGATCAACCTTTGCCTAGTCGTCATCGCGACGCAGTTTTCCGAAACGAAAAAACGTGAAATGGAGAGAATGAGACTTGAGCGGGCGAGATTTCAGTCTTCGAGCACTTTGGCGTCCTCGACCAACAATTCCGAGCCGACTTCCTGCTACACCGAAATAGTCAAGTAAGGAAAAATCCTTTTTTTCGAGACAAAACAGTCTGAAACAATTTACTCGACCTAAGGACCTTAAGAAAAGGCCTTAAATCACTCCGTGAATTGCCTCCACCTTCCACGAGGCTAACTTTATTTTCATTTTAAGCACCTAATTACGTCATAAGACTTCTAAAGTCTTACGTCACCTACTTTCGTCAAAAATAGCATTTTATGCAACACCCTATTAAAATTAAAAGCCGGGACGAACAAAATAACATCATTTTTTTAAGGCATCATTAGGTTTCTTTGAATGTCTTAAAATAATGATATTGTAGTAACCTCGTAGGCAGTTTGCAAATTGGGACTTCTAGATTCCGTAGGGACATCATCAGAATCGTCTTTAATTTTTCGGGTGCCATTTTTTACTACCTGGTTAGTACATCCTAGGTTAAATTGAAGTTTTTTTAAAATGTTAGAATACTGAGGGAGGAAGCCCTACGAAGAGCCTGTAGACAAGCATCTTTTCCGAAATTTTAAGGATTTCAGAGTAATCGATAACATTTTATCATCTAACTCATCAATTATCACTGATTAATATATTACCTGTAAACAAGCATTTCGCGACGGCGCCAAGGGGAGCTTTTCTTTTGTCATACTAAACCCGCAAGACTAGGCGGTTATGTTGGTTTAGTATTTCAAGCGTCTCGATTTTCAAAGAGACCCTGATTTTATTATAGGTAGGCCTTTTTTTTTAATTTTTTATCGCATTAATAAAAATTAAATTAAAAAAAGGACTCACGCTATCGCCCCCAGCCACTTAGCCATTTCCCCCCTATGACCCAAATTTTGCTTAACGCCGCGCCGCCCAGTAACTTCCCAGCGCCCCCAGGGGGGCGGTACCCCCCCGTTGAGAATCACTGCTTTAAAGTAACGTGTGAATTCGCTAAAATGGCATACTATGAAATTTTTTAAGGTTTTCTAATTTTTTGACGGAAAAACGGGGACTTTTTTGTTTTTCTCTTTCATTAGACCAGAAAACTCTAGTTTGGTTGGATTTTCGGATATTTTTGAGGCTCTTTCTATCGATTTTACCGTGTTTTGGTGTTTTTCTGGATCTTTTTGCAAAAACTTCCTTTACATTAAATTTTGAGTGTTTTCTTAGCTCTTTTGGCCTAGAACTCTATTTAGAAGCCTACACATTTTACGAGTCTTTAAGACTTTTCTTCGGATTTCGTCCAAGAACTTTGACCAGATTTTCGTTATCCGGGTCTTCGAGGTCTAAAAAATAACCTTTAAGTCAACCATTTTAAATACCTTAGTGACTAAATAATTAGACTGAAAATTTAACATGATCGTACATCCCACGTCAGAATGGAGAACTTTAAATCTAGCAAAACTTATTAATCCTTATGACTTTGAAAGTTACATATTTACACGTGAGATAGAGTAAAACTTAATTAATAACTTTTCTCGTAAGCCCCTGGCCAAATGCAGTGTCGGTAAGAGGGCCGGGAGGGAGAAAGTTTCCAAATTAATATTTTATTCCAGACCTTTTTAAATAATTACGCACATAAATTTAGAGGTCGGGAAAAATATCCATAAATCAATAATATTATGAGACTTTTTTTTTTTAAATTGCCTCAAAGAGAAGTTATTGTAGTACCCTCCATGTCCGATTTTCGGAAGGTCTTTCACCGTACTTTATGATCATTATTTTTTCCCAAGACATTCCAGTTTTCTCATTTTCATAATTAATCATTTTAAAATACGATTTGAGTACCGAAGAGAAGAAGACATTCTGAATGGCTCACAAGATGAAAAGACTAATTTTAAATCAGATGTCAAAGACGTTTCTCATATAAAAGATCAGCTTTTTAATGGAGCCAATTGGGGAAAAAGGCTTTTCAATGTCGAACTCAATAGAGATTAATTTGTAAAAGAGCCCCTTCTAATTATTTAAAAATTAGAAGTAGGAATTTAATCAGGTGGAAAAAATGAAAGTCTTCGCCGAGCTGGGCCACACGGAACCGGGGCGAGCTGCCCAAATTGGTCCCTTCAATCGAAAAATAATTCTGAAAAAACTCCCGACCTACATCATAAAAAGGTCACTAAGTAATTTATCTCCACTGGGTCCGAAAACCCCGATCCCAAAACCATATATGGAGGGTAGCCTCTTTGGGAAAAAATCTTTTGTTTTTAAAATCTCCCACAAAAACGAAATAACGAAAATAAGGCTTCTGTCACTTCTAGTGGAGTAACTAAAAAGTTTATTTTATTTCGAACCAGTCCAATTAAAGTGGAAACAAACATTTGATCCGGTCGTGTCACTATTGTAAAGCTTCCTTCATTCCAGGGATTAAAAGCACATTTCAAACTGAAGGGAAGAAAAATTCGTCTCAAATCTTTTGGAAAAAAAAAGATTAAGAAAATTTCTTAACCGAGAAGAAAGTCTTAACCGCCCGTTAAAACCATGGAGTTGTCGGTGGTGCCGGCCGTCGGTTGCTTTTTTTTTTTGTCGACAGTAGGAGAAAATTTTAGCTGTCCACCGGGCGTTTCCTGTGGCTTATGGGAGAACTTTAATTTTTTCTACCTTAATTTCGAATTTTTAAAAAATTGTTATTTATTATAATTATAGCTAATTTAGAAACTGGAAATTTTAATTTTGCTGTCATGTCCTTCACTGGCTTATTTTGGTCCTTTTACCCTAAATAAGATTCACGTTAAAAGATTTTTTTTTCTGAGAAAAAAAAGGGGACGACAAAGACTTCCCTTGTGGAACTCCCAAAAGGAATTTTCCTTCCTGTTTATAGAAAATTTTTTTTTGTCGCACCCTCGTTCCTGGATAAGCCAATTCCTCCTCCTCACTTTCAGGGTCGGAAAATCTAATAAGGAACGTTTTCTTTTCCTTCCTGACTAGCGAAACGAGGCTAAATTACGTTACTTATCTTGCAGATTTCAATGTAAAGGAGGAAAAAAGAAAGAAAAAATCCCCCCTCTCTTTTTTTTCTCTCAACCTGACGGGTTATTATTGCCACAATAATAGAAGAAAGGAGGAAATATAAGGTGAGAAAAATATCGCCTGAAAAGTTAATGCGACTTTATGTCACTTTTTATGATAACGAGCTGAGTGACTTGGCTTTTTGTCGGAAAATTGCATGTCACGAAAAAGAGGATTTTCAAAACCATTATTTTTATATACCCAAGTAGTTTATTTGTAAATTTTATTGTAGTTCTGTCTCAAACCATTTTTTTTAAATCATCTGTCAAGGGTATCACAATATCTATTTTGAGAAAAGAAGTTACCTGATATCGATATCCTCAATTTTATTATTTTACGCCATCTTGTCGAAACAGTGGTATTTGAGAAGAAAACCAATCGGAAGATAATTATCAATACCCTATTCTGTTATCAGTTTTTACCTCTGCGTAATCTCCTCCCTCATAACCTAAAAATGAATCCATTCCCCGACAGATATATCGGCTTAGTACTAAAATTTAAATAAATGCGTGAAACCTTTAATAGAAGGAACAACCTATTCTCGACGAGTCGGGATTACATTTTGAATTTCCATAAAACGTAAAGAGGATTAAATCTTTTTTCAATGAAAAGTGGTTCCGTTACGCAGAATACCACACTAAAAAATATTAATCTTCTTCTCCTTTCTTTTTTTGAAAAAATAAGATTGGTTTATTAAAAGCAAAACTGGGAAAAAGTTTTCTAACTCGATTGTCACAATTATAAATAATGCGGAAACGAGAAACTCATTTCGGAAGAGACTCGAATCGACATTAATGGCATTTTCCGGTCTGGAAGATGAAAGTAGGAAACTTATTCAGGATTATGAACAGCGTCTTTCGAGTAGATCACCAGATTAGAAGGCGACTCTTGGATAATATAACAAAAGGAGCCTTTATTCGAAATTAAATCCAGGGTTTTCTAAAAGTCGTAGAAGTAAGAAGTAAGACATCTTTCTTTACCGGAAGGGAGGAGGGAACGGACTCGGTTGGATAATTCGTCAACACCCCCCCCCCCCCAATTTGAAAACATTTAAAAAATAAATAGACCAGAAGATTCGTATCTTAGCAACATCGATTCGAAAATTCTTAATCGGAGGAAAAAGTCCCAAAACTAACAAAAAAAAAAATACCCTTATTTTCTCGGTTTTTTGCTATTTATCTGATCTTTTGGTGGAGGACTTTGAAAGTTTTCCCACGTATTTAAGGGTCTTTGGTCTTCCCTCTTTTGAAATAAAATATTGACCTGTCCTTGACGAGTTAGGCCATACCAAAAATTAGGGAAATGTCTTTTATGAGCCCCGAAAAAACTTCAAAAAATCTGGTAAAATCTTTGGGGCCTATTATTTTTTAATTTATAGCCATTTAAACGAGTTCAAGGCAGGCGTAAAAAATTTCTCATAATTGTTTTATGCTATGAAAGATGAAAATCTGTTTATAATATGAAAATTAACATATTTCTGGGATAACTCCTTGCCTTAAAAGGCTAAAATAATGTGCAATCTTAGCAATCTTATTACACGCTTGAAAATACAAAGCCTAACAAAACTTCATTAGTTTCATCTACCTTATCGACATTTTAACATGGTTGACGAAGCAAATTTAATTAGTGCGGTTTTAAACTGAGCGATTACCCATTTTAATTATACCAAGTTAAAAATTCATGACTTATAAATTGGCGTGAAAGAAATTTTTTTCTTTTGGCCGGAAATTCTAATGGGAAGCCCTCTTTATCGTTTTAGCGTTTAATTCATTTTCCGAACGCAGCAAAAGGGATGAAAAGGGTTTGGGGGAGGGAAAGTCTAAAGGGAGAGGCGAAAAGGGGACTTGGAACTTGTTTTTTTTTACGGGTCGAGAATCAAGAAGGGGGTTTATTTCATTTGGGTTTGCCTTCTAGGAGGTCGACTCTTCGGGAATCCCCCTCCCTCTCTCGCAAGTCATTCTTCTTGACAGACCTCCAAAGGAAACTCAATAAACTCAACAAGCTCATTCTCTTCTACCCAGCATTTCTCGTCTTTTATCGGAATCCGAAGGTACCACGGACGATTAATTTGTATTCTAGACTGTGCCCCTTAAAACTGAAAGAAACGGAAAATAAAACTGTCGGCTCACTTTTAAAAATTAAAAAACCTGCAGAATTTTTCTAAGAATTGATGGCGTTCAAAAATTCAAATTTCTAAAACACAAAAACAGGTAAAATGCAAGCATTTTTGAAAACAGTTTTTGAGTTGAGGCTTTGACTATAAACGTTGGGGATTGGATGTATATTTACTAAAAAAGGATCAAAGTTGATAGCTAAGGTAGAAATTGTTTAGACCCAATTTCTTTTTATGATCGATTTTGAAAATTTTCTATATTTCGGGAAAAAAACTTCACAATTTGGCACCTTTTTTTCTGTTTTCCTCGCGGAAAATGGAAGCCTACGCTGCACAACCCAACTAAAGACAGACAGGGTTGAAAATTATCGCCCGAAACGCGAAAATTAAATGATAAAGTTGGACGGGCGTAAGTTTAACCATTTTAAAGGTGTGAGACGAAGCGCGAGAGATATTAAGCAGGTTCAAGGACATTGGAATCATATTTTTTGTCTTTGTAGCCCTTTCTCTATCCTGCCTTATCCCACCCCTCTCAAATGGCATAACTTACGCCCGACTTTTTTCTTTTACTTTACTACTTCCGAAGCCAATTTTCGATACATTTTTATTTTGAAAAATGATTTAGAATCTGTTATTTCTCTAGTTTTGCTTTGGAAGGACATAAAATTTTAAATAACTGTTTTCGGTGGAGAATCTGAGAATGGGAAAAACTGCAAAAAGAGCCACATTTATTTATTTATAGCCGCTTACCAGCGAACCCAACTAGCGAATTTCTCTTTCTCAAAATAGGAATAATCAATTTTCAAACTTAAAAAGGGATTATATTCTAAAGCGCTAGGAGGGCCGCAAACTACCTCATTTATCAAGTTTGATCCTTTTTGCAGGGTTTTTTTCCTCATGGAAATATCATTAAAAGGGTTGATGAAAATTCGGGGCAAAGTAAATCGATAAAGCTTGGTTGAAGTCTCAACAGCCTAAGGGCTCCTTAGGTTTTTAAAGAGGTGGTTTAAAGAGGGGAGGTGGTTTGAGGGTAAAAGAATATTTTTGGCTCCCCATAAGCGACTCAAGTCCCACCCGGAACACGGCTTCTGGATCCTCTCCTCTCTTGTTTGTCGAGCGTCTTTATCAGCGACGCCGTTCCAGCTAAGCAAACACGGGGCGATATCACTTTTTATTTTATGAGCGAAAAAGTAGGACAACTTTTTACGAAAAATCAAAGCAAAGGTTTTTTAAATTAATTGGATTTGGCACGCAGAGTCATAAAAAAATTAAAATTGAAGAAACGAAGGATTTTTAATATTATTTTTGTTCTCTCTATTTACATTTCAATCAAGAGCTTCACATTTATTTAAAATTAGATCGGGCAGAAAACAATCGGACAGAGTTTAACATTGAATTGGCATGACAATGAAATGAGAAATCCCAATTTCACCAAACTGCAATGAATGTTGTGAATTTGAATTTGATTTTTTTGTTTTAGATATTTAGCACATCTGTTCAGGCGTGGAAAAAGGAGGCTCGTCAAGAAATACAGACTTTGGAAGTACAGGCGGCAGCAGAGGAGGGAGAAGAAGAAGGAAAATCCTGTTCCACCGTTAGCGAATACGATACTTCTTCGCCCTTTTCCACCATCGACTGCTCAAGGTATCGAGGGGAAAAAATGAGGGCTGCGGTGTTCAGAAAATTCGGGAAAAGACCCTTATTGGAAGTTGAGAAACTCCCTGTTTAAGCCATCTTTTGTCAAATAGGAACACAATAGTAAAAAAAAGAAAAGGGTTTTATTGACTGTCCTTTTGTTGGGAAACGTTGAAAGGGATCATTTTTTCCGCCCGACAGCTTTTCCCTGAAGTACCCCCACCCCCATTCTTCATATAATATATTCCCGAGTATTATTTCTTCGGAATAATTCAGACGAGAATTTCCGAAGAGTGGTTATTTGAAATAACGCTGGGAAATATATAAATACAGAGAAGTGACGAAAGGGGGGTCAAGTGAATGTTACTCGAAACCATTGAAGGGCTCGAAACAAAAGAATGAGTTTCAATAGCCCTCGGACTTGGTACAGTTGTACAGGCGCGGCTGTATTCTATACTGAACAAAAGCTCCTAAAGAACAATCGGTAACTTAATGATTTGTTACGTACGTATCACTTTCATTCACGTCTCCAATAAATTATTGCCAAAAATACAATCAAAATTAGAAGTTTCCTTTTTTTTAGCTTCCGATTTTGCTTAGTTTTTAGGGCCCAGCCGTTCCTTGAGGAACACATTTCTCGAGATTTCCTTGAAAATCCTTCCTTGACGTTTTTTCGTATTTAAAACCTTCCCTTAAAATGAGGTGTCCCTACAATTCCTTCCTCCTTTTTTTTCTTTTAGATTTATTTTTAATTATTTTAAAGGCTCAATTTTTTTTTAATTTTAGACATTCAGACATTTTTTTTCCATTAATTTTCTAAAATAAGGATAGCGGGATGTAACGTCAAAAACAATTTTATTTTCCCGGGGCTTTTTCAAAGTTACTTTTTGACGGGAAAACATGTTTAAGCTTAGCCAATTATCAAGTTTTTCAACTTCACTAATTTACAAAAGTGTAATTAAGTAATTTTTCGAAATTTTTTTTTTTAACTTCCTCAAAGAGAAGTTATTGGATTACCCCTCCATGTACCGTTTTTGGGTCATCCAGACCCCGAAGAGGTGATTAGTGGTGATTAGAGGTGATTAGTGAGGCCGTAGCCATTTTTTTACCTAACATTTCACGACCCCAATTTTCAACCATTTTCTCCTTATGTTTTTCGGTCGTCTGAATACGTTTTTTAACGGCTTAATGAGTAGACTAAACCTTCAAAGCTGTTGGGTCTTGATGGTTTAGCATCCATAAAGCCTAACTTCGCAGCATGTTGTGGTTAATTAATTTTAAACATTGGATAAAACGTTTTTATTCCTTTATTATTTTGATTTCAATTTTATTGATTTAAAAATGAGACCTTGAACGAAATAATGCTTTAAAAATTTAAAAAGTTGTTTAATTTTCTGGAGAGCGAATTTTAAAAGCCAAATTCCAAATCTATGGTGGACTATCGAACTCCTCAATAAAGTCTGACTCCTGAAAATCTGACATGGAGGGTAATATAATAACTTCTCTTTCATAAAGCTTTAAAAAAATGCCTTTATAGATGCTTAAGGGCTTATTATTCCCATCCAGATAATTTTTATTTTCCCTCATGACCTTGACAGACCCAAGTTTGATTTTATCATGGAGTTGTCACTTCCACCCGTTGGATTTATCGTTTTAACAAACATAAATTAACAAGAGCTGACAGTGAGTCTGAAATAAAATAGCCATTTTCACCGGACGAAAAAAAAACTAATTAAAAAAATTATTTTGAGGATAAAGTTTGACAAAAGAAGCATCCTTCTAACAACAGATGATTGAAGTTACTCTCCTAAGCTTCTTAAGCCACTTAACACCCCTTTTTTTCCTCTCTCTCCTCTTTCCTACTCATCCGCCATTAAATTCATCCTCTTCGTTTTTTTCTTGTTTTTCTTTATAAAAAATTCATGAACAGGAATATATCATGATTATTTTCTCAACTCCTTTTTTTAATTGCCACTTAATTTTTCAAGTCTCTCGGGTCCAATCTTTTCAGACAGGATGGCGCGAAAAAGAGGGAGAAAGTCCGAAAAACTTTTTCCATTAGGTTCGTCTGTTTAATGAGGCGTTTTTATTTCGAAAAACGTTGATTTTATTTAAAATAACGGATTTTAGTTGATTTAGGTGACTCGAGAATTTTACCAGGGGGTAGGGAAAAAATGATAGAAAAAAGTAAGGTTGGCATTCTTTGAAGATGAATCGCGATCTTTCCGAGCCTCTAGACCTGAGAATGCTGGAATGTCCAATAAAGAAAGGCATTCTCTATGGCTGATCTCCCTCAACTATTCGTGATCTGAATGTTTTTAATAACCCCTTTGTATCTTTTACCAGAAGAAAAAGTAAAGGAAAAAAAATTCGATACCTTTATTCTCTAAAAGGCTCCTAAAAATGTTCACTTGACCCATGTCAGAGTAATTGATGGGTGTCCGCAACTGGAGAGTCTTTAAATGGGTTTAAAATTGACTTTGAGCTCTCCCTACGGAGATTCTGGTCGCATTAAGCCTTTGAGTGAATTTTAATAAAAGCCTTTTAGCAGGTTCAGCGACAAAAAAGGAGGAAGAAGAAGCGGCTTTTGAAGGGGAGGATAGCACATCGAAAAAAGGGAGCCTTCTTAGAGTTCCGTCTTTCAACGGAGGCACTGGAAGCAACTGGGAAAACAATGAAGTAAAATTCATAAAAAATTGTATTCTGTGATTAATTCTTAATTGCAGGGGAACCTTTTATCACCTGGGAATAGCCCGCAGAGAAGACGAAGTAGCGTCATGTTCAGTGAAGTCGTTTTGCTCCACGGAGGTAACGAACCGGAAACTCCAGTCATGTCTGAAAAAATCACACAAGCCGGCGATGGATCACTCAGACCACCAAACAAAGGAGCGGCTGCCACGGAGGCGATGACATGTCAGGAACTTTTGGCATTAAGCGGTGCCTTAAGTGCAGCACTTCCGACTGGACAGTTGGCTCTTGATTCCCTCTTTACATCACTCAGCAAAGGAGTTCTACAGCCACATTTCACCTGGGCAGACACAGAACTCGCTCTCAGGCCTACCAACGTACACAAAAAAATATTGAAATCCCTTTCCCTAATATTTTTTACAGGAAAACAACCAGAGGAAAGAACCAGGATGCCTTATGCACGGATGCCTTTGCTTCAGACACTGCTTCCTTGCTGGAATTCGCCGCGCCATTAAAAGACTTGTCGACCACAAATATTTTCAACAAGGGATCCTTCTAGCTATTCTTATAAATACCTTAAGCATGGGTATCGAACATCACAATCAAGTAATGACGCTTTTTGTCCATTCCACTGTCTAAAGCTATTTTTTAGCCTGAGCAACTAACGGCAATTGTGGAAACCAGCAATATTGTCTTTAGTTCGATATTCGCCTTAGAAATGTTATTTAAAATAATCGCTGATGGTCCTTTCGGCTATATAAGCAACGGCTTTAACGTTTTCGACGGTGTCATTGTCGTTTTAAGGTAAAAGGCGCATTTTCAATTTCTTTTTAACTTTTGCTTTTAGTATGGTGGAATTGATTCAAATGACTATGGGAAAGGGGGAAGGAAGTTCTGGCCTGAGTGTCCTCAGGACGTTTAGACTTCTTCGAATTTTAAAACTTGTCCGTTTCATGCCTAATTTGAGACGTCAGCTCGTTGTCATGCTTAGAACGATGGACAACGTCGCTGTGTTCTTCTCGCTCCTCATCCTCTTCATATTCATATTCAGGTAAGCCGCATCCTCCCCAGAATCAATGAAAAAACAATTTTGCAACAGAGACCGAAAAACAGAAACATCAAAAAATCTGTTTTCTGCATCTACGAACTGTGTATGCATAACAAAACCCACTATACTGAACATGAACTTTACTTTTTTTTCTCTACTGAGGTTGATCTTGCTGCAAGGCTTGGCAGGCTGAGCTTTCATGCATCAACCCTTCAAAAAACCCCAAAAAAACACCTTCAAATTTTTTTCCTTTTTATTTCACTTTTCAAACTATACATTTTACCCCACTATTCCCCCTTTTGGCTATCTTCCCCACCTGATATTCTAAGTAAGTGACACAAAGAGAAATAAAAAATGGGCAGAGGTGACCCCTTCGCTATTCACGAAGAAATAACAAAAAACACTGACAAAGACTCGACTTTTCCGTCATTTTTTTTATTTTTTTCGAAAAAAATTAACGACCACCCTATTTTTTTTGTTTTTGTTGTTTTTTTGTTCTCTTCAGTATTCTTGGGATGAACCTATTTGGATGCAAGTTTTGCGAACATACAACAACCGGGGACGAATCTTGCGACAGAAAGAACTTTGACTCGCTACTTTGGGCGCTTGTCACTGTTTTCCAGGTATAAATTTGCTCGTCCCCTCGACAAAAAAACAAAAACAAAAATTTTTAAACTAAAAAACAGTAAACTGTGGAAAAACCACATGTCCGTTTTATTTATTCCTGTGGCTTTGCTCGTTTTTTCACTTTGATCGGCATTTTGGTAAGAAAATCCCGAACAAAGTTTTTTTTTGTTTATTATTATTTTATTATTGCTTATGCTTCATTTTTAAATTAAAAATTGACGATTGGCCTTTTCTTCAAAAAATCCAGGTATGGTATCGCGACATTCAGGGACATTAGAACCAAGACATTACAAGACACAACCAAAAAGGCCCATAAAAACACAAAAATACAAAATTTAGTAAAGCCCAGCATGTTTTCTCATTCATAAAAAAGTCATTAAAAAAATTTGCATGTGCATGTTTTCATTATCTTGTACATATTTTATTTTTATCCAGCACTAACACTGATGCACCTAAAAATTTAACGTAAAATATAATATCGGCACTTGGTGAACTGTTTATCTCACATGGATTATTTTGGAGAGACCAATCATCTTAAAAATAGAGCTTTGCGGCAAAAAGAAACTTAATTTTAAATATTCTAAAATAACAGAAGGTTTAAATCGATTTTCCCGAGAAAAAAAAATAAAAGAAGCCTCTCTTTTCAAAAAATTTAATGGTTTTCGAGAAAAGCGAATTTTTTTAACAATACACAAAAAATTCGTACAACCATTAGTTTTTAAAATTATTTTCCATCGAGGTTTTATGAAAGTCAAAATGCCTCTGCTATCCCCCTATAGCCATTTAACCGAAAAAATTGTGGGCCTTGAGTTAAAAGAAAAAAAAGTGCTCCAAAAATAATCAAATTACATGGTCTAGACATAAACTTTTTACCCGTAGTTAAAAAAAAATGATAATTTATATTCTAATTTTGCTTTTCTTAATTCTTTACCCCGTAGATGACCGCGGACATAATTTTTGAGACAAAAATTTGACTTTTCTTTTTCTTTTTTTAATTTTTTTGAAGCTTTCAGTCACCTCTGTCAAGGAGTCGCTTTTTTTGGGAAAAACCTTTTTCCTATTTGAAGATAAAATTAATTTTTAGTTGAAATGTGTCACATACTAAACACCTCCCTTAGATTTCAAAAAGCCTATTTTATGGCGAGGCTGTCTTTTTTCCATCTCGCCTCAAGCACAACGCTTAGTAGTTTCTACTACCTTTTTTTTAATCCTACTCTACAAGCAGTTGCAGCACTGCACAGCTGAACTTTTTTTTCTAATTCCTAATTTATTTAATAATATACTTTTTTTGAAGGGCAACTTTACAGCACTTGATGCTTTTTCAGTCGTTTAATTTTCATAAATAAAATTTTAACCATTTTTACCTTTTTTTTTATTAATAATATTGCACGTTGTGTATTTTAAAAAATTCTTTTCCAGATTTTTTAAACAATTTTTTTTGTAGTTAAAAAACTTTGCACTAATAAAATTAAAGAATGGGATATGAAGATTTTGAGGGGAAATATTGGACAAATCGGTGAGATGAATATGTTAAACCCTCTTGAGGAGGTTTCATTTTATAACCACAAGACAACAAAAAGGCAAATATAAAGGTTAAATCTGACGTAAAATGAAAAGCTCTATAAAAGCTTTATTGCTGTTTATTCTTTTCGAAATTCTAAAAAGGAAAACTACATTTTTTTTTTTAACTTTTGTAGTAATAATGTTGGTAGGACTGAGGAGGAAGGTTAGGAAAGGTAATCGAAGTTTGTTATCAGAAGGAATGTTCGAATGAGAAAGACTTGTAAACGTTTTAAAATAAATAATTAATCGTCCGGTCGTTTCAATATTGTGTTTTATATCCGTCTATAATTTCAGAAGTGGGATCGACAGTGTTTACGCCCCACATAATTTACGTAAGTTTTAAGTTTCTGTTTACGTTTTGTGCCGGTGTGATCGTTATCTCGTGGACCTTTTTTTGGAATTTTAAAGAAACAATTTGTTTAATTTTTAGTTCGTTTTAATTCGTTTAATAAACGACATTTCGTTTATTTCATTTTCGACATTCTCGGGTATTTTTTTTTTTTTTTTCTTCCGTTACGCGTCATTATGGACGACAGGAGATTGGAAGCGATGACTGCGCGGGAGCTCCGCGAGGAGTTGGAACACAGGGGTTTGCCATCGCAGGGTAAAAAGGACGTTCTCGTGAAATTATTAAAAGATGCTATTTTGGAAGATCGTCGAACGGACTTTCGATCGAAAGACAAAAAAAACACTCGGGCGGTGGAAGACGGCCGCGGAGGTAGCAGTAATTTTTCAGTAACGTTAAGGGATGTCGAGGCGGCGGTTCCGCGGTTTTCCGGCAAGGGGCCGTTAAAAGTGGAGCAGTGGCTGGAGGATTTTCACGAAATTGCAGATACATATAAGTGGGACGAGTGGCAGCGCCTCGTCATGGCCAAACGAAGTATGTCGGGGTCGGCGCTGAAATTTGTAGAATATGAACGAGTACGATCGTTCGACGAACTGTGCAGGAAATTGTTGGAGGAGTTTTCGGAGCCTGAATGTCAGGCTCACATCCATGAACAGTTGCGCCAAAGGAGGAAGTCAGCAAATGAGACAATGTACGATTATTTTCTGGACTTAAGAGGGATAAGTCAAAATAAAATTGACGAAAAATCGTTGGTATTTTACGCCATCAATGGTGTACCGAATAACGACCAACGGAAGTATTTTCTGTATGGGGCAGAAGGAATAACGGACTTGAAAAAACGGATTAAAACGTTCGACGCGGTGGCAATGCCTTCGCTGCCTCCTTCGGCATCGCATTCGGTCTCATCGACTACGGTCACGTCGCCTACGTCGACTACGGAGCAGGTGACTAAATGTTTTAATTGTGGCAGAAGAGGGCACCTCTCGACCTCTTGCGCTCTACCAAAGAGGGAAAAAGGAGCGTGCTACAGGTGCGGGTCGACGGCCCACCAAATTTCATCGTGCCCGGAAGTGAAGAAAGCGTATCAGACCGAGTCTTCAGCGAATACAGGTAGCACATCAGTTAATTTTTTCTCAATTCCTGATTACACGTGTGACCTGATCATGAATTTCCCGGGCAAAGTGTCGGTTGGGGTTAAGGGGATTTTCGATACCGGTTGCCCATTTAATTTATTAAAGGTCAATATGATTCCCCTTGGGGTCGAGTTAGATAATGTTTCTCCTTTTGTACGATTACAAGGTGTCAAGGGAACTCCTGTAGATATTCAGGGGACTTTGAGACTCGGGTTTGAAATCCAGGGTTTCTTGTTGTCTGCGATATTTTATGTGGTGCCTGAAAACACGATGTCTTATGGGGTTATTTTAGGGAGAGAGTTTATTTCGAACGGGGGTGTTAAGGTTGATTTTGGTAAGGAAGCTAGAGTCCAGAGTTTGGTGACAGAGGATCCTGCTGATGAAATATTGCATATTAATGTGGTTGAGAAGGACTCATGTCCTGAGTTAAAAATGAATGAAGATGTATCTTTTATTAACAGGACTCGGTTGATTCAATTGTTTGCGGATGAATACTTTAAGGCTGAGCATCGTGGCAGGCCGGTGACCAACTTGGAAATGGTCATCAAGCTGGTGAATCCTGATAATGCTAGTTTCTTCTATAATCCACGAAGGTTGTCGTATGAGGAAAAGTCGGTGGTATCGACAATTATCACGGATTTGCTTGAGAGGGACATAATTAGGCCTAGTACGTCGCCTTACGCTAGTCCGATTGTCTTGGTTAAGAAAAGTTCGGGAAAGTGGAGAATGGCGGTAGACTATCGTACGTTAAACAAGTTGACTGTTAAGGAGCATTTTCCTATTCCCAGAATTGATGACCATTTAGATGCGTTGAGGGGTAAAAAGGTTTTCTCTAAATTGGATCTTAAAGATGCTTTTCATCACGTTGACGTTGCGGAGAAGTCAATCAAATACACGGCGTTTACCACATTTATGGGACAATTTGAGTACAGGAAAATGCCTTTTGGCTTATCTAATGGTCCTTCGGTTTTTATGCGATTCATCACGGCGGCTTTTCGGGATCTCATTTTAGTGGTAAGATATTAGTTTATCATGATGATATTTTGATACCTACTGTTACGGATGAGGAGAATTTATTGGTTTTACGAGATGTTCTTAAAATTTGTGTCAGAAATTGTCTTGAACTTAATTTTGGGAAATGTGAATTTTTAAGCCGAAAAATTGATTATCTGGGCTATACGGTTGATGAGGGTGGTATTAGTCCTACCCTTTTAATTTGTAATTTGATTTGTATTCCGGTTTTGTTGTATTTTAGTTTGTATTTCAATTTTTTTGTAATTTAATTTGTATTAATTGAATTTTGGTGATGTTAAATTTTGAATTTTATACTGTGTTGTTTTATTTGATCGGGAGATCAAATTGGTCAGAATGGCCGAGTTGTAGTAATAATGTTGGTAGGACTGAGGAGGAAGGTTAGGAAAGGTAATCGAAGTTTGTTATCAGAAGGAATGTTCGAATGAGAAAGACTTGTAAACGTTTTAAAATAAATAATTAATCGTCCGGTCGTTTCAATATTGTGTTTTATATCCGTCTATACTTTTGACTTTGTTTTCTACTTTAGTTTTTGCCTATATGTATGTATTAGTAAAATTAAAATAAATTCCCATTCTTAATTTTATTATTTTTATTCTGATTTGCTTTTTATATTTAAAAAAGTTAAAGTTTAATGTTTAAATACTCTTGGTTGGAGTAATTTTCAATTATCTACCCCATTAAAAGTTGTATCATTGATATTTTCGGTCACATTCCTTCTCCCGCGGGCAATATTTAATATTTGAGTGTGAAAAGGTATCTCGTCTTTTATGCTGACAACGGGATGGTTTTCAGCATTCTCGGGATGTATCTATTCGGTGGTAAGTTCTGTACACTCGCGGACGGTTCGAGGGAATGCGACTGCAGCGAAATATTGGCGAAGAGGCCCGACTGCGTCTGTGATAGGAAACACTTCAACACCATGTTATGGGCCACTGTGACCGTTTTCCAGGTACACCAAGACACAACACTTAAAAGAAAAAAAATTTGTTGTTTCTTTTATTTTTAAAACCCTCAACCTATACATGTCGGCTGTCTTTCTTTTGAAATGTAATGAAGTCAAATATACTTTTTTTTAAGATGACTTCAACTTAGGAGTTATTCTTGTTTTAAGCACCCTTTTTATCAAGTCCTATTGTAATATTTTAATATAAAATTATCGACTTCACAGCTTATTTGAAACACCAGGTTTAAAACACCAAGAAAACAAACAATTTTTTCCCCCATAATTTTAAAAATTATTCACTGTTCCGCATTTCTAGACAAATATTAACGCTTTTTACGCACAGAGCTAAAATAATCCGTTTTAGCACAATTTTAGTGTTTGCTAAATGTGACCAGCATTGTAAAGAAACCTTTTAGAATGCATAAAACCTTCCATTATCCATTTATGTGTTAGTTGTCCTAGTTTAGGTTAGCGCATAAAACACTTCATTACATTTCAAAATACCTTAAAAACAAACTTTTTTTTTATTAAAATCCCTCATTTTTTAAACACAAGGCGCCTTCATGTACACCATCTTTTATTTTTATACTCCACAATATTTTGAAAACAAAAAAAACCCCTGAGATGTTTTACAGTTTATTGTACATGACCAGACCAAACAGGTAATAAATGTACAGTTTATGTGTTTTAATTTTTTTCCTATTTTTAGCACATAATAGATAAGTTAGTATAGCTCATTAAAAAAATTAATAATTTAAAACTAATAAATAATTAGTGGATAAATTATTAAAATAATACTAAATTAAAACAATAAAGTAATAGATTAGTGTGCACGAATAAGCCAAAAAATTGAATTACCTATTTTAAAAATAATTATTTAAAAATGAATTAACAATACAAATTTATGCATATTGTAAGTTTTAATTTATATCATTTATATAGATTTTGACCCAAGAAGATTGGAATGTTGTACTATTCAACGGGATGGAAAAGACGAGTCATTGGGCCGCTTTGTATTTTGTCGCCTTGATGACTTTTGGCAATTACGTACTTTTTAATTTGTTGGTCGCTATTTTGGTTGAAGGATTTTCTTCAGAGGTGGGTAGTGAAATAAAGAATTCATTAACCTATTTGTTAATACACAGAGGCACGAGCGAAGAGAAAGAGAACAGAGAGAACTTGCAAAAAAGGCGTTGGCGATGCAGAGGAAATATTCTGAATGTTTCAGTGAAGATGTTTATAGCTCGTGCTCTCTTTCTGAACAGGACAGCTACATGCAAGTAAGTTATGATATTAAAATGATAAAACGGTTTTTTAATTTTTTCTAATAGCATGAAGCGAGAAGTGAAAGAGAAGAGTACAATCGAAAACTGAAAGACAATGGGCAAAGGGACAAAGAAAACTGGAAGATGAGGCAGTTACAGAATAAAGGAGAATTTGATACTAAATGCAATATACAAAAAGGTATATTAATTTTTCCTTAAATTTTATTTTTAAAGAAAATGAAGCGTTAGAGTAGTTTTTTTTACAAGTGCGATATTTCCCTGCATCTATGGTTTGAAGATGATGTTTCAGAGAGTCAGATGTTGACACAAGCACCGATAATAACACACACGGCGGCGACACCTCAGGATTCCCCTAATGCGACTCTGGATGGAAGCGCCAGAGATTTTAACAACCGTCTCAACTCAGCTATGGCGCTTCATTTTTACTCAAGCTCTCTTTCCATCGACTCAATCGACTGCTCAATGGTAAAATTAGAAGGTTTCTTTAATTTTTAGCATTAATTTATTTATTTTAAGTCATCACAAGCGAGTATACCTGGGATGCTAAAACCACCAACGCTCACGGTGAACAATTTAGCGGCTCCCCAGACTCCCCTCGGAAGGAGAGCAAGCATGAACAATGGGGGGAGTAGGAGAGATTCCACTCAAGCGTAATTCTTAAGATACTTTTAAATTAAATTCGGACATAAAATAGGGAAGATACATTATAAATGAAGGTTAACTTTTTATAACCTAAAATGAAGGTTATTAAAATTGAAAACGCTTCTGCCAGGTTTCTTAAGATAGAAAATCTGCTAATGCTTCATTGAAATTTTTTTGATTTTCATCTTTATTTCTTTCAGTGGACTTTTTCAAAGGAGATGCTCCTGGAAAGTTTCCCGAGGTTCACTTCGGAGGAAGTCAAGGACAGGATCAGACCCCGATGAAGAACAAAATATTGTTTTAAATAATAACAATCATTTGATAGCTGGCCCAATGTAATTTTCCTCAAATCATTTTTTAAAAATATTACTATTTAATTCTTTCAAGGCAAGCTGAGCATTTACACTGCAATGGAAATTTGATTGAGACAATAAGAAACGACACTCAGAGTAGTAGAAGCTCTAGTAATAATAGATTAAGTCCTCAAAACTCAATAAGGAGTCATAATTCAGAACATGCTCAGGTTGGATAGTTTAAAACAAAAAAATTAAGTGATAATTTAAATTTCTTAGGTGCCATGGGTTGCCGGTAGTAGTTTGTCAAGGCAAAACTCAATAGGAGGAGCCAGTGTTTGTAGTCAAAATCCGCAACTTTTATCAGCCACCCCTCCTCAGCCTATAATGTCAAAGGTAAAAATTTTGATAAGAATATAGTAGTTTAATGTTATTTAGGTTGTTACAACGAATAATTCCAACTTGAGTATTGCACAGCGTATCGAGGATTGCAAGACAATCAATATAGACCCAAGTGGTCTTAAGGTTCCGACAGCGCTTCCGAAAGTCAAAGATCCTCCGGTTGAAGAAAACGTTAGCGAGCCGCTTGTCCCGCCAATTCCGAAAATATTTTTTTTTTTTAAACGGGAAGGATGTTTTGTCGACCGTGAGGACTACGCTCTATACTTATTCCCTCCTGATAATAAGTTCCGTCTCATGTGTAAAACGTTCGTCGAGCAAAAATACTTCGACAACGCTGTCTTATTTTTTATCGCCTTGAACTGTATCACGTTGGCGATGGAACGCCCGAATATCCCTCCTCACAGCAAAGAGAGGCTATTCCTTGCCACCGCCAATTATGTTTTTACCGTAGTTTTTAGCCTCGAAATGTTTGTCAAGGTAAACTCTTTGACACAAATGTCTATGAAGTATTTACGGTTTTTTTTTTCTTGTTATAGGTAGTGTCAACAGGAATGTTTTACACTAAAGACGCATATTTTACCTCGGGTTGGAATATTATGGATGGATTGCTCGTTGTTATTTCCATCGTCGATTTATTAATGTCTCTTATTTCCGAAAGCAGCCCACGAATTTTCGGTATTCTTAGGGTAAGAAATTATTTATCTATTATTATTTTATTTAAAACTTTTTATTTTTAGGTATTTAGATTACTAAGATCGTTACGTCCATTACGTGTAATTAACCGAGCTCCTGGTCTAAAACTGGTAGTTCAAACGTTACTATCATCATTAAAGCCTATCGGCAACATAGTGCTCATTTGTTGTACATTTTTTATAATATTTGGGATTCTTGGTGTTCAAGTAAGGATGTGTTTTATATTTTTTTGTTACTGAATTTCTTTTTTTAGATGTTCAAAGGAACTTTTTTCTATTGTGATGGCCCAAATATTAAAAACGTTAAAAACAAGTCTGATTGTTACGCAGCTCATAAACAGAACCGATGGTTAAATCGAAAATATAATTTCGATGATCTCGGTAAAGCGTTGATGTCTCTTTTTGTACTTTCTTCTAGAGACGGATGGGTCAACATCATGTATACTGGCTTAGACGCTGTTGGCGTAGATCAGCAAGTAATTTTCAATCTTAACATTCCCGAAAATGATTTAAAATACAAAATTTTTTAGCCTCAAGAGAATTATTCTGAATGGAGGCTGCTTTATTTCATCGCTTTTATTTTACTCGTCGGCTTCTTTGTGCTCAACATGTTTGTTGGAGTTGTCGTCGAGAATTTCCACCGATGCCGTGAAGAGCAGGAAAAAGAAGAAAGAGTCCGCCGCATGGCCAAAAGGGCCAAACAAATGGAGAAAAAACGAAAAAGTAAACACCTAAAGTTTCTGAGTAGTAATTTATTCTATTTTTAGGGATGCATCAACCTCCTTATTACACAAATTATTCCAAATCCCGTCTCCTCGTACACAATGTGGTGACTTCAAAATATTTTGATTTGGCCATCGCCGCCGTCATTGGTCTCAACGTCATCACGATGGCCATGGAATTTTACATGATGCCAAAGGTTGTTTTGTACACTTACTAAATATTAATTTTTTTTTTAATTTTCAGGAGTTAACTTATGCATTGAAAATTTTCAACTATTTCTTCACTGCTGTTTTCATTCTTGAGTCCATTATGAAGCTGGTCGCATTAGGTTTTAAGTTGTACTTGAAAGACAAGTAAGAAAAAGAACCCCGAAAATCCGTTTCTACAAAATGTTTTTTTAGATGGAACCAGCTAGATGTGGGCATCGTCATATTATCGATAGTTGGTATCGTGCTTGAAGAAATGGAATCGAACATTATTCCTATCAATCCGACCATAATACGAGTCATGCGAGTCATGAGGATTGCTCGAGGTATAATGGATAAACTTAGTATATTGCCTAATAATTTCTTTTGCAGTTTTGAAATTGTTAAAAATGGCAAAAGGGATAAGAGCATTGTTGGATACAGTTATGCAAGCTTTACCGCAGGTCGGTAACCTCGGTCTTCTTTTCTTTTTGCTCTTCTTCATATTTGCAGCCCTTGGTGTTGAACTTTTTGGACGACTTGGTAAAATGATTATTGAAAAAATGAAGTGAAAAGACCAATTTCCTTTTTAGAATGCAGTCCAGAACATCCCTGCCAAGGGTTAGGCGAGCATGCTCATTTTAGTAACTTCGGAATGGCTTTTCTGACTCTCTTCAGAGTAGCCACTGGTGACAACTGGAGCGGAATAATGAAAGATACTCTCCGTACGGACTGTGATGAAAAACCTGACTGTGTCCGTAACTGCTGCGTATCAGGAATTGCTCCAATTTTCTTCGTAATTTTTGTCTTAATGGCTCAGTTTGTCCTTGTAAACGTCGTCGTTGCTGTTTTAATGAAACACCTTGAAGAATCTCACAAACAGGTAAAGAAAATCAAAAAATGTACTTAACTATCCAAAACACAAAAAAAGAACAACATCGCATAACAAAATCTCTAAAACAGGATGCAATGGACAAATATTTAAATGAGCTCGCCAAACAAAATGGGGAAGAGGGTGTTTGGTTTACTAAAGAAACGGCGACACATCAAGAATTGGCCGAACTGGTGAGCTTCGGGAGATGGAAATCACAAAGCACTTTCAGTTTTTTGTTTTTGTTTTGTTTTAATACTATCCTTAGATTTGCGCATCTACAATCTCATGAAATAGTTTTAACCTTTAGTCTAGCACTAGAACACATCACATCATACAAAAAACAGGGCTTTTAGAGTGTTTTTATTTTTAATGCTTCATAAAAAAAAAATGCTTTGTTCCTACCATTGCAGGTACTTAGGGAAACCGCCGAAGAACAAGAATATTATTAAATAAAATAGTTTTGCAATAATAATTATAATAAAAGAAACATAAAAGGAATGAGCGATTGATGGATTCTGCGAAATCAGGTTTTTTTGTAACCTCACGACCTCTGAATTTCACGCATGCATTTTTTTTATTATGTATTTTTATTTTCTTTTATTCATACCAACAAAACAACAAACAACAGTTGCTCATTCTTTTCAAGTTTCTTTATAAGGTGGAAAGTTTTCCTCAATATGTAACACAACAAAGTATCAGTCATTAATAACAAAAAGACAATTTTTTTTTTCACTTGAAAATGCACTCTCCACTTTTTCCTTCCACATGCATTTTTTAAGTATTAGTTATTGGCTTTTATTTTATTATTATTAAAAAATAATATCTTGAATAGAAAGCACTGATTTTCTGCTTTTGTTTTTTGTTTTTTTCCTATCTTATTGTTTTTTTAAAGCACTAAATAGTACTTTCTCGCTATAACTCACATTTCTTTTGTTTTTTAAAAGTTATAGCGTAATCACTAAAAATAGAAAGTATATCTCTCGTTTGATTTTTTTTTCTTTTATATTATTGACTGTTAAATTTTGTTGTGAAATAGAGGAACTTCCTTTTCCCGTTGTTTAAGGTTAGGGATGATAGGTTAATTAGAAAAAAAATGCTGAAAGGCACTTTTTGAAGGATTTCGGGTTTCAAAGAAATTTTTTTTCCTGTTTGAAAATGTGTGGAAAAGAAAGTTTTTCTTTAGTCACAAAATTTTTGAGGTTAGAAAAATTATTTTTGTTATTTTAGCTTGAAGATGAGTTGGATATTGACGATGAATTAGAAAGGGAGTTGGCTGCGGAGCAACTTGAAGAAGAAGAGGAAATGTGTCTTCAGTTGGCACTTGAGCGAGATGCGACTCATCGACCGTTGGCTAAAGTCTTATCATTGCCAGCGAATTTCACGTTTTCTGGTGAACACCGTGATTCAAACTCTCCCAACAGTACGTTAAAATTAAAGTATAAATTTGTTTATTTTTTTATTAGATTCAAGACAACGGCGAGCATCATCAAATTCTTGGAGAGACATTAGAGAAAATGCAATAGCGAAAAATGCAAGGAGAAGACAAACTTTACAAGGGCCTATGTTGATACCTCCAGCATATCCAGCTGTCGGCTACACATCAATATACACCACGCATCATGATAGAGAAAGAGTAAGAAATTTTTTTTTGTTTTCAATAATTAATTTGTGTTAGATGCGGGTCACAAAACAGCAGTCGATAGACGATGAAAGCCCAGTAAATCTCTCAGTCCCGACAAATTCAAGGTTGATGAGCCTCCCAGAAACTTGTCAGGCTGAAATCCCTTCAACCGAAGTGATTCGTGAATCTCCTGAATCTCTTTCTCCCGGTGTCATACTCGTCCCTCCACCTTATACAGACGCCGAGTCTCCAACAGAAAATGTCACATCAGATCTTAGACAAGAAAAACTACAGGTAAATTCATATTTTGTTTTTCATGTTGATCAATTTTTTGTAGGTTAGCCCCGGGGGACAAAGGGTTAGAATTAGACTCTGCGATACAAGAATGGATTCAGGAATCGGCGACGAGAAACATAGCCAAGAATCGCAACCATCATCAGGAAATCCATACGAAAGGGAAACTCCTGATATTCCCATCGATCAAGTCATCGTACATAACCAACGAGTTTCATAGTGAAATCATCTAAACCAAAATAACATTCCGACTTTATTTTTACAAAAAAAAAATGGTTCTGAGCCAAATTTTAGAGGGTGAAAAGTAGACAAGAATCTAGAAAAACGATTTTTTTATTTTATATTTTTTCTTCTATTTTAAAATGAAAAATTCATATCCGATTTCATCCGTTAATTAATTTGTCAATTAACGGTACCCATAAATGTTGTCCTATAAAAATCGTGCCCAAGCCTGCGCACAATAAATTTAATGTTATGAGCTGGTCTCAGATTATTTTCAAATAAAAAAAAATTATTTTTTATCGTTTCAACTAAACAGACTTTAAACCTGTTTTTGGCTTCTTCTTAGCTTTTTATAAGTTCCTAAATTTATTTTATTGCCAATTATCACTTTTTTTAAATTTTATTGCACATTTATTTTTAAATTTGTTAGAATATTATAAGAGGTTTATAAAAGATAATAAATATATAAAAAAAATATATTTTATAAAAAATTTCATTTTTTACTTAAAAAAAAGGGAACTAACATAATGTGTAGACGTAGCTAGCGTAAAAAGAAAAAAAATTAGAAACTTAAAACTAGAAAAGAAAAAACCCTTTAGAATTAAATCATAAAATTTAAAACAAGAAAATGTAAAAACTAGACAATCTGTGTAGCATCTATTTTTCTGACTTCATGACACTGTTGTAAAGAAATAAATAAATAAAAAATAAAAAAAGTCAATTTATAATAGTCTACATAAATAAATACAAAAAAGCAGGGTACAGAAAAGGGAGGAAAATAACACAAAATTCGGCCTACGAACAACAATCAAAATTATAAAAAATTTCTTTATTTAAGTAGACTATAATTTCAACAGTGTGTTCCCTAGCTAGCCTTATCTACACTAAGACTGTTAGATAAATGTTAGACCTTTAGAACAGTTTTAAAATTTAAAAATTAAAAGAAAGTTAATAATAACAACTGTATAGTCTCATCATGTCTTTCTCTAAGTGTTTTTCATGGCAAGTGCTTGATATTATTTGCGCTTTTATTTATTTCAAAGGGTTTAAAAAAGCACAGAAATGCCTGGAAAACATTAGCTATAAATGTAAGTCTTTAAGTTTCATTCTCATTTTGTTGTTTTTATAGGTTCTTTCGGAAAATAGAATGAAAGTTGTGGGGCCACAGATGGCATAACCTCTTCAGGACGGACCATAACCAAAAAATTAAAGATCTTATCAATGTAGTATTGTAAAGCAATATAATGTAAGTACTTTCTACGGTCATTTATGATGACATTCTAGTTTTACTCAGAGAAAAAATGGTTTGGCGTGGTCATTCCAAAAGTTAATATATTGTAACAATTGTGTATGTTGTATTATATTCTTAGCAAATCTGTGATATTCCTAAATACTGTACAGTAATTTTAAAAAATCGCTTCTGTTTTTTGTTTTTAGATTTCAAAGTTTTTGCCATTTTGTTTTTGTACATTACAGTCTCCTTCTATGTATCTATTATTAAAAAAGAGAAAAGAATTTTAAAAAAGTGTGAGAAAAGTGAAAATATAATAGATATTCTTATGTGTTTGTTGGAAATTTGGTCCTTTATTGATTCCATAGATGACGTTCTCATACAGCAGTTCAGGAGCGGTTTTTATCATTTCAAATATCTCGAAAACTACGAGGTTCAGCACACAAAAATCATCTTCTCCGCCAAACAGCTAAATTGGTGAATGCTAGAAATTTTGTGAAGGTGAAAAAAACAAATTCGAATAAATTAAACATTTTATTGAGACGAATGTACAAATTGGGGGAGGGATTAAAAATACACTTTAGCTAGCAAGAAAATTAGCGATATTATTATCTTCTTCGTATTTCTGTCTTTGCTCATCTGTAAGTCGTTCTTCCAGTTCAGTACAAACTTGTTCGATTTCGTAATTTTTCTTCACTAATTCTTGCCACATAGTCTCCAGTTTGGTCAATTTTCTCCTGCTTTAGTTTGAGCGTGCTTTCTTTGCCAGTTTATCTCCTGGATTTCTTTCCTATAATAAAATGATGATAAGAAAAGTTAGATGGGGACGTTAAATACCTGATGGCTTGAAGATTCTTTTGTGCAAGAGAAAGGCATTTCATCAATAATTCAATATATAATTTCCAAGCTTCGCAACTATATTCCAACATCAATTCTAAATTACAGATTCTGCAAAAAATTAAATTAGTGATAAAAGTTAATGAGGAGTAAATCTTACCTGGTGGCTTGTGTTCAAGTTGAGCCATGGAGTTAGCGACGCACTCATCCCAGGCTTTTAAATCGCTCATTTTGGCTGCTGGAGGAGGTGGAAGCTCGTAACGTTTCATGCTGAGCGTCTCCATCGGCAATCTCTGTTGTAATCTTTCAAATTCGTTCTTCATCAAATCAGTCTATAAAAAAAATGAACAAGAACTAAGAAAACGATAAATTTTAACTAAGGTCATAAGACCATTCAAACGGACAAAGATTTTTGGGTGATTTATTCAGTTTTGCATCTTTTCCTCGATCTTCCAGCCAAGAGAAACCCTCTATACTATGGGGGTTTTACTCAGTTTTTCAGCAAAGAAATGCTTTTCCACTGATTTTCCATGTATTTTACTGTCTTTTGCCACAAAACACCCTGCACAATCGTTTGGTATTGTCCATCAGTCAGAAACGCCTATTGCAATGGATTCTTGAGACTTTTTCACAGTTCGATGGCCACCTTTTCTTCCGTTTTTCTATATTTTTTGTGCTAGATTCTAGCACGAAGCATTGTCGTTGAGAGTTCTAGCTGCTGTATTCGAAGCATACAGCAGTTGTTCTGCTGCTAGAATGTCTATCAAATCGTTTCCCTCAATCTTTTTCTTTTCAAGCAACCCTGTATACCCGATTTGAAGGAATTTTAGCCTTTTTTTTTGTTTCCAGGCGTTTTCTCTATCTTAAGGCCAAGAGTAACTCTTTTCACCCAAATTTAGGGAGTTTTACTCAGTTTTATGGCTGAAAACACTCTCAAACTGGATTTTTTTCGTTTTCGCTTGGAATAGTTATCAATTTATCATTTTCACCCAAGCAGACCCAATTTGCAAGATTTTTGGTACTTTTCCTCAATATTTCAACTAAGGCCCCATAAACCCAGTCGTTTTACAGTTTTTCAGGCGAAAATCATCCACAACACTGCATTTTTAGGTGTTTTTCAAGATTTTTGGGCCTAGAACCTCTAATTTTAAAGTGGCTAAGTTTTTGGCCATCCTACCCTGACACTCCTAACACCACAGCCAAGCATTTAACACGGCTCGCCTGGTAAACATACCTCAAAAGAATTCATGTTAACACTAGGTAGATTCTCGAGGTAGTTTTTAGTTGGGCGGTACCTCCTCGTCTCTTCTTCCACCAACGCCAAAGCCTACAAAGTAATCGTTAAAACAAAAACATTTAAAAAGCAAAAAGCACATACCCCTTCACGAGTGCCCGGTTCGTCGTAGCCAACGTCGATGTACGGCAACGCATCAACGAAGATTTCTCCAGCCATATTACTAAAAAAATTAGCGCAATTCGAGAAAACTAATAAATATTGTAAACAGCCAAAAGTAAAACGGCGTTTCACCAACAACAAAAAAGATTCAGAAAAGGTTACAAATCAATGTTGATATTTTAAAATATAACCTTAGTTCCTTCTATAACTAACTTGGAGGTTCTTTTTTTTATCACTTATACATTTTGATAATTTTCTAAGTTTTTCCTGAGTTGTTAAAATGTCGAATTCGAATTTGTTTATGATTTCTGGTTTCCCGAAGGCGCCTCTTCAAAATGGCTTAGGTCGTTACGTCTGCCAGCTCAAGAGAATCACCCTAAAATTTTGCAAGACCAACGGAGATAGCAAAGGCGTGAGGTAGGCAGGACAATTCATAATGAATGTAGTTTTTCCCCCCTAAATTTTGAATCTTATGGTATGCTCAGGTAGTTCCTAATCATCAGCATATCCAGCCAGGTGCTGGCGACAAAATATAGTGGGACCCTTCTAATCTGTCTCCTTAGGTCAAATTATTCAAAAAAGTCATTAAATTGGTTTTTTGTGTGCTTATTGTTTTATTATAATTGGTCCTAACTATTTTTCTTTTTTTAGAGAATTTATAGAAACAGAACTTGTCGACTTTGCCAAAACCCACCCAGGAGTCGTCGTTTACGTCAAAACGAGGAGGCACAGATCGCCCAACCTTACTGCTGAATATCGTAAGACTAGTTTTAAAACATTTTATTTAAAAACTGATCAAAACCATTTTTTAAGTGAACGGCCAAAAAGATTATATAAACTGCCATCATTTTACTAAAGAGGAAGTTTATAAATGGATAAATCTTTTTACACAAAAAGGCGGTAAAGAGACAATGCGGTATAAAAAACTCTGGCATACTGAAAATCCGAGTATCCAAGGAATATGGACTCCAACTACATTTCAGGATCCTAAACTGAATATCGCCACTTTTCCTTTGGTAAAAAAAAAAAATTTTTTTAAAAACCTAATTTTTTTTCAAAGGAAAATATGAGTGGACCACGAAACAAAAAGCCGACAGCTACAGAACTTTTA
>JACGAQ010002596.1:0-38988 GCA_014119065.1 Orius insidiosus
GCTCCAGCAGTAAAACATTTTTGACAAAACCGCCAGCAATATAAAAATAAAACATACCCCACTTGGAGGCACACTAACTCTCCCAGTTTAGGATCTTTCGATGTAAAAATAGCCGTGATGAGAAGAAAACATCAAATTCAAACGAATCATTTTTAATTCTGGGAACGCGGCAGCGTTCCGACCCACCAAGCAAAACCCGACTGAAAGCACAAAAAGTACGCAGTATGTTTACTGGACGTCACGATTTGTGTTTTTCGGGTATTATAATTTCGGGTAGTTTTTAGGGTACCCTGTATATCGATCGACTTCAAATTTTATACAGGTCTTCTCTTATTCGGTATGAGTAAATTCTGAAAACTGAAAGTCGATATTTGATCCCATGGGCCGACTATAGAGAAAAAAAATATCGCGACTTCTATTCTACGAAAAGTAAGAGCGTTTACTCGGCCAGGCGCAACGTCACTTGAGTCAAAACGAAAATACCTGGGTCTTATAAAATAGGTCTACTGGCGCTTTTTAGGGATTATTTATAGTATTAGCGCTTTTGGTGGCTTAATTCAGTGGTCATCTATCAGGAAAAGGAGCAATGCATCATTTTTTTTTCAATCGGATTAAGGATGTTACCTGACAAAATATACCTGCGGGACACAAATGCTCACCCGAATCTTATGCTTTATCATGTGTTTGTGATTTAAACTGTAATAAATTTCTCAACGAAAAGGGACGAAATGAAGCTTTTTTGATTAGCCCAAAAGTAAAAAGAGGTGACCAAGGGAAAAAAATTGTCCATCGTTTGCTGTAATTTTTAGATTCTAACTTCCTTTTCTCTTTTCTCTAGGCTTTTGTCGCCACCGGAACGAATATCCAACTTGTCTTTTCACCAAGCGCCAATGGATATCATTTACCAGGAAATGGAGACTGTGATTTCGATAAAGAACACGGAAAGGTTAGTTAACATTTTTTTTATCGCGTTTTTATGTTAACAATAATTAATAATGAAACGAAAGAACGCTTTCGGGAACATGGTTTCGTTAATAATTTATGTCTTGTTCGTTGTCCGAGCTGAAATTTATTCGTTCCTCCCCATGTCCCACCTCATATATTATGCTAATTACGTAAAGGGAGGGAGATAAAAGAGAGTGTAACGGATTAGAAACAAAATGGCGTCCCCCTCTTTTATCCCCTAAAATGGCGTTTGCTTTCCCCTCATCGTACTCTCTCTCTTTCTCGCCTATTGATCCGCTTTCTGAGGCGAACCCCTCCTGTTTATATCGCTACATCCTCGAGGAAAAGTCCCCGGACAACACCGGTCCTCGATCCTGAAAGGTGATACCCACTTCTATTCAGAGAAAATGCTACTTATATCCAACAATAAACCCCTGTCAACATAATTCCATTCATCGTTTTCCTGTAATTATATTAACGTACTTATCCCACATTGTGCTCTGGATATTAGTTTTCAAATATCCTTTTTTTTCTCCCTTTCTCTCCCCTTTCAAAATGGTATATAATTTAATTTTTAATGGACGAATTGTTGAGACATTTTTATTATAAAATGTCACGACAAAAAAAAAAGTAAAAACTAGTTTCATCTGTCACTCTTGCCTCAATCGCGATATTTTTCTTCAACGACTTTTTTGACAGGATGCAAAAACCCTTCAGCCACTATTTTCTTTGTCATTTTGTAAACTTTCTTAATAGTTTAATATTTGAGAAGTTAAAATATTAGACGTTTTCGTAAATGACGTTAGTTAGACATGATTAGGGCGAGGAAAAGCTGTTGCAGAGGGGGATGCTGAACCGAGAGGCTATTCACTATTGTGAATGTTCGTTCAGTGTGCAGCTTGTCTGTCAACACACTCAAATATTCAATAAGCTTCAACTTCAACTTCTAGTAGCCCACACCGGTAGGTTTGAAATACGAATGGTCTGACCCTCCACAAAAAAAACCGCCCGCACTTTTGAAAGCAATCTCTTGACTTGATTTTTGAAATAAAGGAGAAACGGAGTATACACGGTGGTTCAGAAGTATCACCCCTTTTATTTTTTAAACTATTGAAGATCGAAAAAAAGTTAAATGTGAACCCACCTTGTTTTTTGACGAAGAATTGATTGCAATTAACGAATTTTGATTTGGTATACAGGGTGTCCCAGAGCACTATTGTGTAATCTACACATTCAAGTTGATTTGACTATTCATATGGACAATTTAAAAAAATGCCAAATTTAGCGTTATTTTGCTCTTAACTCCGTTAAAATTGACCTGAGACACCAATTTTTTTCCCAAGGATACCAACTATCACAAACTCAAGCATCTTCTGCATCACTTATCCGAAAGAGGAGCTTTTTTTAAAAGAACTTTTTCTTTTAGTCCGAAATCGCCATCTAATATTTTGGAGGAGTATTTCTCAAAGATTTCGGACCAAAAAGAAAATTTCAAGCTTCTCCTTTCATTTCTAAATTGTCATTTCGTCGCGTTAGTTCTAACACCAGACAAGTCATATTTCCAAGGTTTTCAGGAGAGCCAAAATACGAATTAATTTCTCATTGGAATCACCTGTTGACTAAATCGTGAACTACGCGTTTTCTGTTGGTAATAGGGTTAAACTGCCAACGGAATTCGATCCACCACAAAATTTACCATCAGAAACTATATCTAACTCAAAATTGATAAAAAATGACTTATACGGAACTAACGCGACGATTTTTTAAAGTTGTTTAAAGAGTTCATATGGATAATCAAATCAACTTGAATTTTTGCGTAGATTATGAATCTGAAAAAAAAAAAAATAGTTCTTGTTAAAAATTAGAAAGTTGGTATCGCTCTGAGACGCCCTGTATACCAAAATCAAAATTCGTTATTTGCAATAAAGTCTTTGTCAAAAAATAAGGGGGGTTTACATTTAACATTTTTTTCCGATCTTCAATAGTTTAAAAAATAAAAGGTGAGATCCATTACTTCTGAACCACCCTGTATACTCTTTGGAATTATTAAACCCTTGTTTTCCCACAAAAAGGACAAAAAAAATTCTTGAATTTGCGAAGTTTACTTAAGAATTGTAATTTCATGTCTAATTTGGCTAAAGATGTTTTTCATAAAAGTCGCAGGTATATTTTTGAAAATCGTCTGCCCTCCTTTTACAATCCAGGGGACAGAGTTGTAAAAGATTTTGACACTCGAAAGGGGGAAAAATATTTTCCAAATTTATTGACGTTTTTCGAAAATAAAAGGAGGTAGAAAGTCACAAGTCGCTTTTCACCGGAAGCCTTTGATCCCAAATTTCTTTACCTGTTTTTCTTTTTACTTTCTCCTCCCGGAAAAAAAGAAATGAGGCCAAATACTGCGAAATAATAAACTCATCGAATTATGATTTTCCCATGCGATAACAATCGCTGTAAACAAAAAAAAATCGTGACGCGTGCCTCCGGCGTATAACAAAACGCTCTTTGTATTCGTTACGGGGGATCGGTAAAAGGAAAATAAAAGAGTCGAAGGACTAATTGATCCCGAGACTATTGTTTACAAGGGTGAAGCCTTTTTTTTTTCTTCTCTCTACCCTTAATGATGATCAAACACTCTCCAGGAGTGATGTAGCGGTGCGACAAGAGCCCTCTCGGTCGCGTGACACCCAAACAAAAAAATCATCGTTAACGACCATTAAACACAAGGATAAATACCATTGTAAATGATCAGATAAAAGACCTTCTAGATTAAATAATAGTTCAATAGTATGGACATTAAAAATGGAAAAGGCCTCAGTAGTCACTTAAAAAAAACCGATGAAGAATCATCATCGTACGCAATTAAAGAAAGACCTGAACACGTGGATACGCCAGGTTGTGACCGAGAAAAAACTCGTGCCCCGTCTAAATTAGCCTTTTCCTTAACGAAAATTCTCCTGAATCTACCGGATACAATCATGTTTCAATATCGCATCTGCCTTTTTATTCTCCTTCTCTCTTTTTTTGTTTTTCACCGAGCGGTCAGATGTTTTTCCGCTTTCGTGTTCCGTTTTCGCCAACGGACAGGAGTAAGCATCTGCTTGAAAGACCTCCCTCGAATAAAAAAGGAGATGTTTAGTCGCACGTCAGAATCTTTTGTTGTCCGAACTGGGCATCCGTGTATAATCTACCGTTATTCGTTTACAATGCTTTCGATTACCGTAAAGACGATTTGTATCCAATATTTCTCAACTTACTTCAGAATCTTTAGTAGATAGTTTTTCCCAGAACTTTGGAAATGATCACTGGAAGGTGTGACTAAAAGGCAATTAGGTTTTAGGCTACTTTCCGTTATGGTGCTTCATGATTGAAAAGCGGACGCTGGCCATTTGCCATTGTCGAAAGTAAACATAGGAGGTAATTATTGTAAAAGGCGTTTAACAATGAAGGGGCGTGCTTATAGCGAGCAGGGCCGTGAAATTGCCCTTCAGCTCTCCTCGACACACCCACGCCATTAGCCCCCTCACCCTTAAACATTAAAACTTACTCTAGACTTGATAGAGGACACCTTTTTTCCATTCGTTTGATCTAAAGATCCCTTCTAAACAGCCTGAGTGACGTTAAACGGGCAGACTGTGAATAGGTAATCTAAGCATTATTTCACAGATGTGCCAAAGACAAAGGCCGTCTGAGGGTGGTCTTGGGTGTTAATGCGGCCACCTACATGCAGCCTTTATTACACCCTAGTTATCGAAACAGATGTTAACGCCTACACAATAAAGTCTCAGAAAAACAAACATAAGTCCTTTCAGCTATGCATATCCAAATTTTGAACTTTCTCCACCGATGATTGATGTTCGTGCAACATGCTAATTCCTTCTAAGTTCATCCCCTACTATTAATATACAACCCGTTTAAAATCCTATTAAAGTTTTGATTCAATATTAAAGTCTTTTGTAGTCGAAAAAGTGACTAATGACTTTCAATATGGGGTCACATGTGGCATTTCACGTTTGTCCGAACCCCCGCTGGTTCGCTCTCCGAAATGTCTAATGGCAAACCGAAGAATAATAGTGACAAAAGTGTCAAGTATCCTGCGGGGACGATTTCGAAGAATCTAGGGAAGCTTCCGTATGTCTGAGATTTTAATTCCAGCTCTTCAATGTCAAGGCAGCGGTAGAACAACCTGCAGAACAGTTTATTAAGTTTTAATTCTTTTGTTTGATACTTTTTTTCTGGCGACTCGTTAGCATTGAAAATCTTTTTAGATCCAAGGGTGGAGGAAAATCAATAGCGTCTCGAGTTCGGACACGCGTCGGCTTAAAATTCATTGGATGGGGGCGTGAAAGAGTCCAGGGGCCGATAAATAATAAAATAGCTTATTTTCGCCTTTTAAAATAAGCCGAATGGACGTTAGAGGAATCGACTAATCGAATTAAATAACAGTAGGTAACGCCCTCGGGGCTCCCGTGCGCTTCGGCTCTCTTGTCCGTAGATTCCCCGCCGCGAGGAGTCCTTCTATGGATTAAAATAGAGGCGGCAACAGTCCTTTTTTTCAACCGGTTGGACCCCGACTGAGCCCTTATGTAACGAAATTTTTTGTAGCCCCTTTTTCGTTGACACGAGGACAAAAAGGAGACAATTCACGGGGCCCTCTCGACCCGCTTTATCACAAACAAAACAACGCCCCGGACACAAAAGTTGACTTTTCTATGGCACTGTAAAAAAATGGTAATAACAATAAACGGAAATTTCGGCTTTCATTAATTTTAAATAAAAAACACATTTTTTCGGCCATTCATTTCTCTTTTTTGTTAATATTCTTTTCTATAAAAGTGCCAATCAGCCGAATTCAGGGACAAGCAATCCATCTATTTTTGCTGGCTTTTTAGAACAGGAAAAATGAAGCTTCTTGTTTCACTTGAACTTCTTGGTTTTTCTCATTTTCCATAAAGTCAAGAGAGGACTTAAGCTTCCGATTGTTAAAAAATCTGTTCTATGGTTTGCTTATTTCAAAAATTTAAATCAATGTTGACCGGATGTGAGGTAATGCGGGAGGAAGAGGCTTGAATATTTAATTATGAAATGCTTTTAATGGTTTACGAGGAACGGAATTTAATATCGAAGTTGTATAGAAAGCGAAAATAAAGAGGGGGGAATCTATTCGAGTGGGTAAAAGGGTTGTTTTTTAATAAACAGAAAAGGGCCATCACGCCCTCGTTCCTCGTTTCTTTTATTAATTGGACTTCAACACTCGTCGTGATTTATCTCCGAAGGCAGATGCTTTTTATGAAGTTATGACAAATGATCGAAAAAATTATTAGAAGACCAATTTTTTTATTTTGAAATTTCGTTACGTTGGCTGGGGGCCTTTTTACGTCACTGTTGACAGGCGTTTTGACCTTTTTTTTGAAAATGGTGAAAAATCGGCAATTACAAAAGAATGTATCCCTTCGCAAATTCGGTTGTTTGCGATTGTCCGCGTCACGGGGTTTTCAAGACGTGAGTGAAGAGGAAGCGATCCATAACCATCACAATGGTCCAGGGGTCCGAAATGTTGACAAAAGGATCTGAAGTAGGGAGAGACAGGAAAAAAAAAACCTTTTTCGCAACACAATACACCGATACGTCACGTCAATCCCCTCCGATAGCTCAATTACCATACGACAATCGCCGACAGTTTTTCACCGAAAACATAGAATGAGATATTGGGGATATTGAGACTGAAAAAAAAAATTTGAAGTTTAGAAAAGGGGATGGAAAAAGCTGACCTGGTCAAACACCTGTGCCGAATCGACCGGAAAATATCTCTTTTTCACACTAATCCTAAATATCCTGCTTTATGAGAAAAAAGTATAATTTCCAATGTTATTGACGCTAAGTAGAGATTTAAAATGAGATTCTTATATTCATACACTGCTCTACAAAATTAAAGGATCACATGTATCTCCTCCTTTGGGTGCTTAGCGCAGTCAAAGTTCTGCCAACCTTCCCGCAGTATCCAACATACCTTGTAGTAAATAGTAGAGAGAATGAAAAAATAAGGCAATAGTCCACCTGATTAGGCACATTACGCCGAAACTGGTCGAAGAATTCAGGAATGCGGCAGCGTTCCGCCCCGCCAAGCAAAATCCGACCGTATACCGATCGACTTAAAATTTTATGCAGGTCTTCTCTGATTCAATATGAGTAATTTCTGAAAATTTCAAGTCGATCGGTAAACAGGGTGCTGAGATATAATACTTCAAAACTTAGCCTCTTCTAGTGCACCGATTGACTTGAAATTTTGCTCAGGGCTTCCTTTTAACTTTAGCCAGTGCTTTTTGAAGGATTTGAGCCATCGTTAGTAATGCTTTTAATCAGGGATAACTACTGTTAACACTGTTTTTAGAAAATTAACACCATACTGTAAGGATAACCATACTGGAGGAAGCCCTGCGAAGAACCTGTAAACAAGCATTCGCGTCGCCGCCAAGGGGAGCTTTGAAAACGGGCGAACGGCACTTCATCTCTCCTCAAACTCTACAGTGTACAGGGGAAGTTGATATAACTTTTTCTGGCTGATCTGGAAGGATTTTAGCGTGGATGGGTGTTTTTTACACGATGTGTTTTTGATAGCTGATGTCGGTTTTTTTCATCTCTTGGCTTTTAGATGAGGGCATTCATTAATCTTGAATATTTTTTTGATGGTTAGACCCCTGCTTTGCTTTGATTTTAATCATTGTCAAAATTACATGCGACTTTTGTCATAAAAGAGCCGTATCGAAGGGCGAAATAGGAGTGTGAACACGGTATAAAAGAGTCCCGCCGAGTCCTCCCCGTACCTGGGGGTTGTCACATAAACCCGGAATTTATGTGAATGCTTTTTCTCTTCTAATGACGACGAGGTTTCCACTTCTGAAAAACCTGCCGATATTTATGTGAATGGGGAACGAAACGCAACGGGGGAAGAGGGCAGTTAACAGAAGCCCACGCCTTCATACAAAAATATTATTTCTATTTGACTTTTACGGTTCGATTCCGAATGCTTTTGTCCTCGAGGGATCAAGAACGAGGGAGAAGGAAAAAAAAGACATTTATCAAACGGGATCCTTTTTAACATTTACCTGCGATTGTCCTCTTTCGGATATCCAACTTTTCAATTCCGACGTGTTTATTTATTTTTCCACTCGAATCACAAAGAATTTCTCATTTAAAGTCAAACGCTTCACGAAAATACCCAACTCATAAATTTACACGTTCTAAACGAGCGTATACGTGTCGACAAAATGCATTTGACCATAAAATAGCAGAAATCGCTAGTTACCGGTCGCCATAAAAATCTGCGACTCAACATAAAGAAAATAGTCGAAAACGTACACCATAATGCATTACAACATAACACATCTCGCCATAAATAAGAAATTTAACACCTGTCGTTTCGACATAAAATTTGTCGTTTCAAAATGACGCAGTTGAACATAGAGGAAACGTTTGGGCATAATACATCTCACCATAAACTTGGGACAGCCAAAGAGCAAGCCTATTTTCAACGTTTAAAACGCGATTGTGGCGTAACGACAAAACTCTTAAAGCTTCACAGTTCACCATAATGCAATTTGCACATCCTCGCGAGAGGAAAAAAAAATTAACCCCCTTCTGTCATAAAACGAGCTGATCCCATTGGCTGCCTGCTTGCTTTTCTTAGTTTATAGTGAGATGCTTTATTATAATTGCATTCTGGTGAACTGTCAAGTTTTAAGGTTTTTGTCGTTTCGCCAAAATCGCGTTTTAAACGGCGAAAGTAGTCTTGATCTTTCGCTGTCCCTAGCGTATGGTGAGACGTATTATGCCCAAACGACAGAAACAGTTTTATGGCGAAACAATAAGTTAAAAGAGAGGCTTTTATGGTGAGAAGCGTTAAGGTGACTTTTTATGTCGACTTGCATTTATTGAAAAAGCCGTTTACGGCGAAACGCTTTATGTTGAAATGCATTATGCTCAAAATTTTTGAACTTTTGAGAGCATTACGTTCAATTGCATTATGCCCAAGCGTATTATGGTGAACTACGGATTTTTTATGTCGAAATGTACATTTTTTATGTTCAACTGCTTTAGGGTGAAATGCGTTATGTTGTCCCTTTTTGAACCATAATTTGGATGTAAAAATTCCTTTTTATGTTCATTTAGATTTAAGGACGTTAAAGGTAGGTAGTTTTATAATCGAGGAATCGAAGATTTTTTTTAAAAAGTCCAATTTTTCTCCCTCAAAGTTTTTGCTCTCTTGAAAAATTGATTGAAAAATATTTATTGTATGTGAAAATTTAGGTTTTTAAGTTCCCATAGGTTGTAAAAAAAATTGTCAACGCCTCTTTTTGCTTTTAAAAAAGAGGTAATTAATTAAAGACATAGATTAACAACGGTGTTTATCTCCCCTTTTTGACCCATTTTTTTTTTTTTAAACTGGTTTCATCACCTGTATTTACATAACATATTTATCACCTCACTCCCCTTTTAGTGTTGAAAAAAATAAGAATTTTTTGTTATAGAAGATGGAACACACACGATTAGGATAATAGGTGACAAAATAGCCTAATACAAAACGTGACTCCATTTCCATTCCGACTCTGTAATCAAGAGAAAATATTTTCTCATAGGGTACACCCAACGGAAACGTACGATTTTCACCACTTTTCGGGTTAAATGGTTTGTCAAAGTGGTCATGGTAAAAAAAAGAACATAATTGATTTTACGTGTAACATCGAAGGGGGTGACAATTAAATCGGGTAAAGGGGTTTGTTGAATAGGCTGTACCGTTGAATTCAACCCCTCTTTTTTTGATCTTTTTTCTTAATAAAACTCTTTTCATGTATTGAAATAATAAACTTTGTTTTTAATTATAATTAATATGAATTTCTTTCTCTCGATGCAACGCCTTTTCTTTTAAAAGTTCAAAAGGGGTTTGTTATTTTATCTTTTATTGATGTTTGTAAACATCCTTCAAGTAGAAAAGTCTGAAAAAGACATGTGGCGGACATCTGTAACTTAAAATTAGGGGTACTTAACATTCGTGTTCGACCTTTTCGAATTTTTTTCCCCTCTCGTGTCAGATTCATAAAACAAGACGTTCTAACATTAAGAGATAGAAAAAAAAACAATCTACCTGTTTTTCCCCTACTTTTTTTTTTTAACAGGAAAGTTAACTGAGTTATATGTCACGATTTGTCTCGGAGGCTCCCCTAGACAATCGTTCTAAAAGTTAATCGCTTTTGTTTTTTTCTCTTTCTTTTACCAGGAAAAAAATGTTCCCATGCGTTTTTTTTAATATTCAAAAAAATAAGTCATTTCAAGACAAAAGAGATGAAACCGTTCATGGAAGTTTTAAATTTTTTTTTTTCCTCAGGTACATATCCGATCACAATTTATCATGAACGGAGTTTGCGTAAGATGGAGGGGTTGGATCGATCTTGAAAGGCTCGATGGTGTCGGATGTCTGGAATACGATGAAGATAAAGCTATGGTAAGCTATAAACAAACTTAAAGAATATTTTAAATTTTATGTTTGACAGCACGAAGATTCCATTCTGAGACAGCAAATCGACCGCTACAACCAAAGATATAGAGACCTCGAAGAAAAGCAGAGGGCCTACAGGGGTCAACAAGACGCCCACGACGTTGAGGTAAGGTAAATAAAATTTAAAATTTCGTTGGCGTTGAAAAACGTAGTTTTAAAAATTATCGCGGTTGATCGGTCTCTTTCAATGTATCAGCTTGATTTACGAGTTTATAATTAAAAAGAATGAAAAACCGTCGGTGCGAAAAGAGCAATTGTAAATCGTCACAAGTTCCTTTAGGAAAGGGGTGAGGACCCTTTTTTTAAAAACCTCTTTTCTAAAAAGGCGATGAACCGAAATTCAAGCGTCCATTGTGGCCTCCCACCGAGCGAGAACTCCAGTCGCGAAGTGCTTGTTGTCCTCCAATTAACAATTTTTCACGTTTCAACGATCGTTAACCGATTATCGAAGAAATCTAAACCAAAATGTCACTTTTGAGTTTTCGAAAAAGTCGATACCGTGAAGTCTTAATAAGATGTAAAACGCTTCTATAAAAGGGGGAGGTTTGAAATATGCTTTTTTCGCTGACCCGGTGATTATTCAAAGTATTGTTAAGTGGTTTGATTTATGGAGTTCAATTAGTGTAGAGTCCAAAGGATTAGACGCGGTCCGGGTGCTGCGAATAGGCCATAAAAAAGTCCCGAAACGATATGCAAAGTGGCAGATAGGCCGTGGATAAACGGCGCTCCCCCTTCTCTTCGCCACCCTTTGAAACGTGCGATATCCAGAAGCAGGTGCTCCGATCACACGAAGAGAACAATCTCCATTTAGCCCGGGCACCCTTTTCTTGTTTGCTTCCGGAGGGGGAAAGATTTACCAATTAAAAGTGATGTGGGTGTTATTTACAAACGGATTTGAACGAAATCACGTCATTTATTGAATCCCATATAGTCGGCTCTTTTGAATAACAGTTTTTCTGTGAATTCTCATGTTTAAAACGATACTTTGAAGTATGTTTATCGCATCCGAAATCGCAAGTCGGCCCTCTTTTGAAGTGAATCTTGCGATAGATAGCATGAGGTCATTTTTTGAGTAAGTGATCCGCCCTTCTCGAAATCGCATTTGCTTAATGGAGCGATCATAAGAGGGGTTTCTTGCTTTTACTCACCTACCTGTTTACAGGGACAAGAGAAAAAGGACAACTTTCCCAGAGTCATTAGTATTATACAAACTGACCCTTGAAGGATAAAAAAAATATCTTAAGATGCTTTTAAAACATTTAAATCACCTTTTCAGAGCAGGCTGATTTTAAAAAGACAAAGATGAATGAAGAAGTTGAAGATAAAATGTTCTGACAAATGGTCGAGCATAGATCACCAACTCTTTGAAATTAACTTGTAAAACGAAATCTTTCATCCTTCAACTCTTTAGAACAGTCACGTAGAGCACTTATTCACCAAACGTATTTAGGATTAGGAAGATTCGTGGTCTACAATATTTCAGGGGGCCTTTCAAGCACACGTCATGCGAGGGCGGATTAAAATAAGTCTCTATTCACTTTTTATAATCCAAGCGTCTTATTTTTTACTGTTTGCTTAGGTAGGTAAATAGCAGTTTTTGATACAGACATTTCTTTAAAGATGCTCGGAGAAATCTGATTTTATTGTGCATATTCGCGCCACCTTGCAAAAATTTTATAAAATTGTTTTATTTTTGTTTTAGTTAAGATTGGGAAACGGTGGACTTCAGCCTGGTAGCCAAGGAGGACGATGCCATCAACGTCTTTCTCTCCAAGTAGGCCTAACACCCCCTTAACTACCTTTTTAATTCCTCAATTCCTTCAAAACGAACAGCAAACAAAAATATATATTAAAAAATATATTATGCTCACTTCTTCAAGCATTGTAAATGTGTGTAAATTGTTGTTATTATGACGAAAAAAAAATCTTAAAGAGGGCCTTCCCTTTCCGAATTACGTCACTCGGACGTTTCCTTCTCCCCTTAATGGGAACCGGTACAGCTTTATTTGTACAGTCTCTTATTTGCCGAAGGATTTAACGCCTTTAATTCTCAATTTAGGGTTTAATATTCGGAAAAATGACGTAACCCAGATACGTCGACGGGCAGCTGCGGGGCGTTTACAGGGGTCATTCCACCATTGTCTTTACGCACAATAATTAATGACCGAGAAAACAACGTTAAACTGTCCCCCTTCCTTTTTTTTCGACGAAACACGCCCAGGTCCGTTTTAAATCGCCCTTAAACAAGGGGAGTTTCATTAGAAAAATAGCCCAGGACGTCCCACCCCTTTCAGTTATATTGTCCGCGCTAATGACATTCTATATATCTCAAATAAAATAGTTGTGACTTGTAACTTTTTTTCTTTAAAGGGGAGGCCTTTTATGATACAGAGCATGCAATGTTCCACTTTTTTTTTGTTTATTAGTTTATTTAGCTTTTTTTATGTAAAATATTGTTTTATTATAGTATAAATGTTTTATCTTATTTAGCTGTTACTGTATGGCCTGTAAATGTGTAATAAATCAATTTAAAATATTCTTTTTTATTTTGTTTCCTTTTATTTTTAATTTGATGTTGACTGCATGAACGAAAGGGAAGTTCGATTTTAAAATTCAAATTTCCTTTTCTAGGTAGGGTAATGAAAAATCGAAAATATGAATTTGTGAAAAAAAAAAGTGGGATGTGACTCAAGATTGTTTCCAGGGTCGGAAGAGGACGGAAACGAACCACGCCCACCACAACTAGAATATTTTTAACTTTGTAAATATAAAAAAGGAGAAAAAATGAGTTTTTAATAATCACGTAGATTAGAAAAAATTGAAAATCTGAACTTTTCGGATTTTCGTTTCGATATTTTCCCAAGCAGGTTTATTTCAACGAATTTTAAGGTAGAAAATTAATCAAATCCTTGTATTTTTTATCCTTAGCTTAATAAGCGAAATCCTCTTGTTTCTAACTCACTTAATTATTTCGATGTATGTACATTTAATATAGAAGGAAATAAAATAAATGATTTTATGATACAATATTGAGTTTTTTTGGAAGTTTCCTACTGATCACTTTTGCTTCCATATTTTCCTGACCGCTTCCCGATTTAAAATATTGACCCTCTTGGGTCTTCCCTTCCCCGAAAACCTGACTTGGTGGGTATCACAATAGCTTCTTTAAGGAAGTTAAAATTGACCCTCCGGGGTCTGGAAGACCCTTCCCAAAAACCCGGCGTGGAGGGTATCACAATAACATCTTTTAGGAAGTTAAAAATTATCCTCAATGGCAAATCAAAGCCGCAAAACCAATTTTTTTTGTGAGAGAAAAAATGATTAGATAGAAGTATGGGATAATTCGATTAATTTTACAAAATAATTGGCAATATTGATTAGGAAATAATTTACGTTTTGGAGAAATGCAACGTTAGTAAATTGTGATTACAATTTCAACCATCCATGGTATGGTTTTTTTTAGAAGTTATTGTGATACCCTCCACGTCGGATATTTGGGTGAAGGGTCTTCCAGACCCCGGAGGGTCAAATCGAATATTGATCTTTACCGATCTCAACTTGTCTGTGGTTCCGGCCGGCCGTAGCGGTTTTTTCCGGAACACTTTACGGCCACAGTTGTCACCCGATTTTCAAAAAATACTCCTTTTCTTCCCCTCCATTGTACTTCCCCCTATTTAAACTTTCCCTCCTTTGTACTTCCTCCTAGTTCATACTTCCACATCCTTTATACTTCCCCCTCCTTATACTTTCTCCTCTTTTATACATCCTCCTCCTTATACTTTCTCCTCTTTTATACTTCCCCTCCATACACTTTCTCCTCTTTTATACATCCCCTCCTTATACTTTCTCCTCTTTTATACATCCTCCTCCTTATACTTTCTCCTCTTTTATACTTCCCCTCCATACACTTTCTCCTCTTTTATACATCCCCTCCTTATACTTTCTCCTCTTTTATACTTCCCCATCCTTATACTTTCTCCTCTTTTATACTTCCCCCTCCTTATACTTTCTCCTCTTTTTATACTTCCCCTTCCTTATACTTTCCCATCTTTTATACTTCCCCCTCCTTATACTTTCTCCTCTTTTATACTTCCCCCTTCTTATACATTCTCCTCTTTTATACTTCCCCCTCCTATATTGTTCCTTATCTTTAAGGTAGTTTTCGTTGCAAAGCTCTTCAAAGTAGTACCTACTTTTTCAAGGTTTTAGTAAATGTTCAATTGAATATCTATTTCAAGTTAAAAATTAGATATGTACATATTTCATAACATTGTAGACCAATGAGGTTATATATCCAGGAGAATCTACTATCTTGTACTCAAAGGCCTCTAGAAAGTAGAAATTCCGTGAAGGACCAGACGAAGTAATGGGAGTTTCGGGTGCACTTACGTAAGTAGAATATAATTCAACAGAAAGTTATAGTTTTCGTCATTGGTTTTTAATCGTCCTATGAAAAAAAGGAGGTGTTGAAATGACAAAAATGTCGTAGAAACTCGATCCGAAGGAGAGTCCGGTGTCCTGGGAAATCAAAAGGAACATAAGACGTGTGTAGTGGTGTAGGTCGATGAGAAAGTAACTGGTGTCGATACGAATTAAAGTCCGAGAGGAAGGCTAGGGGTAGCACCCCGGGTATTGCTTACACCCTCGACTCCGGTGGTCCCCTATCGGTTCTACACACGTCAATATCCATATTCATCGGATGAGAGGATCCGACTGTTCGGTATTAAAAACCCTTGAAAATATTCTCAAGATTTTTTAAATAAAATCGGTTTTTGCGGGGCTGGTAATCAACTGCACCGGTCGTCAAAGCTCCCCTTGGCGACGGCTGCGGAGTCACGAAATGCTATTCGTGGGATTGCTTTTCTATGGGATGTCTACGTAATGCCAAATGTCTATGCTATTTCAAAATTTGCTTAGGCGTAGCGGTGCAGTTGATATCGGTTGAGGTGCAGTTCTGCCCTTTGCAGAAGTGACCTTAAGAGGCCATTAATTTAGACGTCGTTGGCCGGGCCGCTTAACAAAATTAACAAGGGTGTCAACGGAACATTATTAGGAGGGGTACCGGTTCCGCTTGGTTAAACATTATATTAAACACTGACTCGTAACATAATGACGAGGGTCTAAAGGTAAGGGATGTAGGCATAGGGGTGACCCCCCTCTACGTTCCTAAATTTTGAACAAAGGAGGGTCAAATTAAAAAAGTCCGGGGGATCTAAAAAGAACGAGGGTGCCGATGGGATGATCCGTACCCTGGATTATCCTCCAATTAGGGGATAAGCCCCTGTGTAGACGAGTCTTCATTGAAAAAGAGAGTGACGCGCGAGTTTTGTAACCGATACGGAAGTAATAACCTGTCAAATTGACCCCGTCGCCTTTTAAGTCGCTTTTAATTGTTACGATATTGCGAAACACCCCTTTATTCAAAGGCCCCTCATCATTGTAGGAATCTTTATAAATAAAAAATCAAACTCATGGGAACCGGTGTCGAATTGAAATATCAAAATTTTAAACGGGGAATCTGACAAAACGCTCTTCTCCAATGGAGCCCGAGATTAACAGCATCAGAGGACATGCGCTTTGGATCCGAGTTTATAGATCTGAACCAACGCCCTCCTGCCTCCAAAGCCTCCCTATTCCGCCCCTCCGTCTCTTCTCAGACATAATCAACATTAAAACTCCAGTTGAAATTCCCCAAACATGTTTTACTACCACTGTGGCATATTCAAGTTGAATTTCATCCACTACGTACAAATAAGGCATTCTGTTGTATAAATAAGTCCATAAAAATCCCCATCAAAACATTTTATAATTGGACACATCACTAAAAGGACCCTAAATTGATTTTTCAATGGCCTTTCAGTTTAGAAAAGTCTTTCTTTTACTAATGTTAACCGTTTCACAGCCAAAGGTGCGGTTCAATCTGCAGCATATGCCACTCCGCCGAATTGTAGGTGAGGTGCTCACTTATTCCGCTGGCTGTTTTTGGCAAGCTTATTCCACCGCGCTATTGTTTTAGTTTTTATGCCTTATGAACGAAGTGTGCTCATGAAAATAAACGGTGGCTGTAAATTAAGGCCTGTACAAATTTTCTGGTCGATTGCTTCATCTGGACAGACTGTAGCGCGGTCAGACTGAAGAAGAGAAAGATCACAAACTGAAAAGGTTTTCAGAATGATAAAACTGTCGTGGACCGATCGGTTTAAAATTTTTAAGGCTTCCTATATTAATGATGACCTATAACACAAATTTTCAAGTTGTGGGGTCAAAGGGGAGCCAAAATACAGATGACTGAAAAAAAGGTTTTAGGTTACTCGATCATTTGAAAACTTGATTGTGTTTATAATTTTGGTTATATTCGATGCCATGCGCCTAGATTAATAAATTAGAGTTTGCTTTCACCTGCTCCTGTACCAGTGGAATTGACAAATATCATCGGTGCAATTTGTCAGCAATCGATGGACGTAACAATCACCCGCTCAATCGTAGGTCTTTTTCGGTCACAAATTACAAGTACGTACCTAATTTTAACTTCCTTGAAGAAGGTATTGTGATACCCTCCAGTTCGGGTTTTCGGGGAAAGGTCTTCCAGACCCCAGAGGGTTTAATCAATTATTGATCGTTACTGATCCCAACTTTGTCTGTTGTTCCGGCCCTCCGTAGCATTTTTCCGGAACACTTCACGGCCATAGTTTTGAACCGACTTTCACCAATTTTTTCACTATCTTCCTTAGTCGGTGAACAAGAATGCAATGAGGACGATTTTTGAATTTCAAAAAAATGGCGGAGATATGTCCGTTTGAAGTTTTAAAAACTGCGCTGCGGCCGAACCATTGTTCCGATTTTCACCAAATTTTCACCAAATACTCCTTATATTTTTTACGAATTTTTGGTGTAATAAAATTTGTTTTTTAGTAGGGAGAAATTTGAAACTTCAACCCGTTACTAGAGGGACCTCCCTTGGACAAAAATCTTATTATTTCCTACCTTGATACTTAAAAAAAACTTAGAAAATCGTCGCGTTAATTCTAACACCGGACAAGTCATTTTTGTCAGTTTTGAGTTAGCCATTGTTTCTGACGGTAAATTTTGTGGTGGATCGAATTCTGTTGGCAGATTAACCCTATAATCAACAGAAAACGCGTAGTTCACAATTTAGCCAACAGGTTCTCATTGATTCAAATGAGAAATTAATCCGTTTTTTGGCTCTCCTGAAAACCTAGGGAAAATTACTTGTCCGGTGTTAGAATTTTCTTTTTAATTTCGGAGAACGTCTAGTTCAACTGGAATGTAGCGTGAGCAGCACAGTTTTCGGTAAGCAAAAAAGAAGAAATTAGGGTTTTTGAAATTTTTGAATAGAGGCGATCTGTCGACAGTACCTCTGCCAAAAAACCATTAATTTGTCCCATTAAAGTCATTCAAATATCTACAGGCGCTCAAACTGAAAATGGATGTCCACCATTCATTTTGGCCCGTAAGAAAGGGGGTTGCTTGCTAAAAAGTTTGAGGAGCCCTGAAATAGGGCATTCTTTTGATAAAAATCTTTTAAAACCCACTTCATTTTAGATTTTCACGAAAAGAACCCCATTTTCAATGGCTTTATAGGTCAGAAAATTCTCTTCTTTTTTTTTTATAAGTAAGTATCAATGTATAGCTAAAGGTGCAGTTCAATCATCAGCCTTTTTAGAGCACATATTACGTGTATTCATTTCAGAGAAATCGTCTAATCACATATTGTTAGATAATAAATGTGTTTTAAAGTTCCTTTGTACGTCTAAATTTTCTCCAGCTTCCCCCCTAGTAATAACGAGTTTATTCTAGTAATTTTAAGAAAAGACTAGGAAAGGAAGCGTGTGGCCATTTGGTAACGATTTGTCTTCGAACTGATGGCTCGTGCTCGAAACATCTGTCTTAATACCTTTTACCCTCCTTTTCCGGTCAAATACGCAATTTGTCAATTTAAAACGAATTTTTAAAAAAATCAGTTTAGTTTGGAATGAACGGCCTTTTATGTAAATATACATTTTATAAATAAACAGTAGCCGCCTGCCTCTACATAATGGGTGACGACGTGGAACAGCGATACACATGAATATCAATAGGGACTAGAGGGCCCTTCTGACAAGAAAAAAAAGAGCTTATCCCTTTTTCCTATTCCAACCCCTTCTATAAACGAACAGAGAGTAAAAAAAAGGAGGGTGTTTATTTTGCCTCCGAGCTCACTGTTTGTAGGCTCAAGTAACGATATAAGGAAACTACCCGACCGTGAAAAAACGGGCGTTTCAAAAACAGATACTTTTCAATAAAACATTCAATTATTCAATTTCAACTTTCCGGATAAAAACATAATTTCCGTTTACCGCATCATATAATTTTGTCCACAACACTTTAGATCAATTTATTAAACGTTAATTTCCGGAATTTTGAAACACTTTTGCCTTAAAAATTAAAAAAAAATGTTTTGTATAACTTAATACGCCCGAAGGGAATTCATTTAAAAATAGTTTTGACACTTCTCTTTGGAGTTGGAATAAAAGATTGCAATTAAAAAGAAAGCCTGAAGGAAAAAAGGGGTTCTTGGCATCATTGTTGTGTCTATTTAAGTTCACCCTTGCTTTTAAATAAATAGAAGTCCTTAATTTAAAAAGAATTCACTCTTTTGTCTTTCGACTTTGGAATAGGATATTCGGGCGTTTTCATCGGGTTTTCAGTCGAGAAACACCCCGTAGTTCTAAGCACACTTATGGACATTTAAATGAGCTATGGAGCTAATTACAGAGAGGGAGGATAAGTTTTTAGTTAGACCTGACTCAAATTTTAGATTAGCTTTACTTTGAGAAGCTTCTGGTAGCCCCAGGCCTCTCTGGTTTGAAACTCCTGGAGCATGCGCAGAAGGATTTGGATGTCAAATTTAACGTTGTTCAAATCGTTGATACGTCAAATCAGAAGTCATCTGACGTGCAGATCCTTCGGCGCATACTCCACGAGTTTCAAACTGCGGTTGGAACAAAGGCTATAAATCCTATCCTTGAGATTCCAGATATAAAGGCATTATTTGGCTTGCGTTTTTCTTGGTTTTCTCAAGAAACTCCGTAAGCCGAGAAACATCCTTATGAGCCACGTCGAAGACTAAGCTGTTCGCCCAGGACCACATAACAAGGTAATACTTTTATAGATAGTAACTAACTGTTCTCTTTTTCTATCGTTAGCTTTGTTCCAACCGTAGTTTAAAACTCCTGTAGCATGCACAGAAGGATTGAGAAATTTGACGTCGTTCAAATCCTTGGTCCGACAAATCTGAAGTCATCTGACGTCAAATTTGACGTGAAAATCCTTCTGAGAATGCTCCAGGTTAGAACAAAGCTATAAATCCTATCCTGGAGATTCCAAAAATATAAAGGCATTATTTGGCTTGCGTTTTTCTTGGTTTTCTCAAGATACTCCGCATGCCGAGAAACATCCTTTTGAGCCACGTTGAATACTCTAAGCTGGTCGAAAACGAGTTTTTACTTTCAAAGATAAGAAAGTAATTTTTATAAGCAACTTTGTAATTCGGTTTGTAATCTCCATTTTTTGGGTACAGCAAGGAGTTCGATAAGTTCCGTATAACTCGTCCTTTATACTTCCCCCTCCCAGTTTTTTGAGCTGGCTAAATGAGGAATGGATAAACCTTGGGCTACGAGAAGCTTCTCAAAGTAAAGCTAATGTAAAATCTGGGTCAGGTCTATTGAAAACTTTTCCTCTATAGCTTTAATCAGTTCATTATAACGTTCGATCTTCAAAAGTATTTTTAGTGATTAAAGTTATCTGCAAAGTTCGCTGAAAGGGAAGTATAGCTTTACGAGGAAATTTCTTTAAAAAATCTGTTGGGATTTTTTTTAAGGCATAATTTGTGGTTTTTCGAAATCGGAGAAGGTCTGTCAGCATGTCCGGAGGTGACCACAACGTGTTTTTTTTTCTTCGGTTTTGTAGATGTCTGGACTCCTTGGACCGGGAGGTCTCCTGAGATTTTCTCCCTACCTGCATTACACTTCCTTTTCGATATTCATCTTTCACGCATCCGCGCTCATGTTCACACACTTGTCAGTAACACCACACCAAAATACGGATTTACATCCGACGCCGATTTTCAAGATAAGCTTTTCTCTTCTCCCAAAACACCTGTGCCGTTTCGAAAGTCGTCCCGTTTGATTTGCTCCCCGGTGATTGATTGTCAACCCTTTACGCACGATTAAGGCCCAAACCGTGAGAAACACCTGACATCAAAAAGAGTCCCGACTTGTTAAATTACCCCTGAAATCCGGTGAGCACACGTCAAAGGACACTAAAATCTCAACTTTTTAAACTAATTTTTTAAATAAAAAAAGTATACAAATTGAATCATCTACAGCCTATTAAGTAATAAACATTAAGGAAAAAAGGTATAAATGCCGTAAATAATGACCCCTTTGTCGGACAACAGGCGTTTAAGCGCAGTAGACCGTACTAAGTCAAAATGTTCTAAAGGAAAATAATAACCCAAGTTTCCCATTGTCGAGTCTTACAAAATTACTCAATACAGACAGAGAAAAAGATGGAAAGGGTGAAAATGATGAAGGGGACGCTCAGTTTCAATTTTAGAAAACCATTAACGGATATTATTCGGATTAGAGAGTAAAGGGAGACAAGTGGGGGCTTAGGGAAATGAAAACAGCTGTGAGCGCAACTATGAATAGTGATCAACATCCAAACATACTTAGCATAGCCATACGTCCTGAACCAACACAGGATTTGTTATCACCGATTTTATCAATTATGGATAAATTTTATAAAAAACATACAAAAAAACAACCTCCTGGGAAGAAAATATATCGTGAGTTCCTATTCAGCAAAAGAATATTCTAACTTAAAACCACAAAATTCAATTGAAGTTTTATAAAATAGAGAATGCGATAAAAGAATAATTTAGGTTATTTTTAAAAAGTCACTCTTGTCTAGGAAGTGGAACAAAAGTGAACGAAAGCTGTACGGAGATATTCTTGTGGTTTACCACAACCGGCAAGAAACCACAACTTCGAAGGTACAGTCTTAACAATAATTTTTTTGGGGGCAAAAATGAAACAATACCTAATTTACAATAGGAAAAAAATGGTAGTTGGTTGAAACTCCTGTCAAATTTGACGTCGTTGTTCAGTCAAAACTGAAGTCATCTGGCGTGCAAATCCTTCTGTGCATGCTCCAGAAGTTTCAAACTACGGTTGGAACAAAGCTATAAATCCCATCCTGGAGATTCCAGATAATTTATGGTTTGCGTTTTTCTTGGTTTTCTCAAGAAACTCCGTATGCCGAGAAACATCCTTTTGAGCCACATCGAATACTCTATACAGGTCGCCCTGAACCACAAAACGAGTTTTCACTTTTAACGACAAGGCAGTAATTAACTATTCAATTTTTCGATCATTAGCTTTGTTCCAACCGCAGTTTGAAACTCCTGGAGCATGCGCAGAAGGATATGGACGTCGTTCAAATCGTTGATCAGTCAAAACTGAAGTAATCTGACGTGCAAATCCTTCTGTCCATGCTCATAAGTTTCAAACTGCGGTTGGAACAAAGCTATAAATCCTATCCTGGAGATTCCAGATATAAAGGCATTTATAGCTTGTGTTTTTCTTGGTTTTTTCAAGAAACTCGGTATGCCGAGAACCATACTATTGAGCCACGTCGAATACTCTAAGCTGTTCGCCCTGAACCACAAACGAGTTAATACTTTTAAAGACAAGATAGTAATTAACTAACTTAGTAATTAACTAAGTTCACTTTTTCGATCATTAGCTTTGTTCCAACCGCAGTTAGAAACTCCTGGATCATGCGCAGAAGGATTTGCACGTCAAATTTGACATCAGATCCGAAGGATCAACGATTTGAAAGATGTCCAATTTGACGTCTAAATCCTTCTGCGCATGCTCCAGGAGTTTCAAAATGCGGTTGGAACAAAGCTATCAATCCTATCCTGGAGATGGCATTACTGCTCTTTTAGTGCGTTTTTCTTGGTTTTCTCACTCCGTGTGCCGAGAAACATCCTTTTGGGCCTCGTCGAATACATACTCTAAGCTGATCGCCCTGGACCCCAAAACGAGTTTTTACTTTTAAAGACATAATAGCTATTTTTACAAGATACTTTGACTTTTTGTTTGTAACCTCCATTGTTTGGGTACAGCAAAGAGTATAGAGAACTTCCGTATAACTAAGGCCTGGAGTTTTCTGAGCTTGCTGAATAATGGAAAAGCCAGGGGCTACGAGAAGCTTTTCAAAGTAAAGCTAATCTAAAATCTGGGTCAGGTCTACTAAAAACTTTTCCTCCCCATCATTAAACGGTTCATTTAAACGTTTGATCTTTAGAAGTTTTTTAGTGTTAAAAGTGGTTTTCCAGCCAAAGTTTCTTCGGTTTTTCGAAAATCCTGATAGCATATTTTGGCATGCAAGGCTTCAGCACTTTTCTTTTTGGATTCTTCTTTCTGTTCAATTAAAGTCAATGGGGAGTCAAATTAATTGAAAACAGCGCGTCACCGGCACTTGGCCGTTATTTATTTTTCTTAAACGTCAAAAAGGGGCGACAATAAAGACTCAAGAAGGGGTTTCATCTTCAAAAAGCGAGGATTCCTTTTCGTTACTGACTTACAACAAGGCCCCAGAAAAAGGGGGCTGCTCTCGGGTGAAGGCTGCCGGAATAATTTTAAAATGACATTAAACATGTTGAATGGGTAGGCTGGCAGGGGGCGCAAAAGAAGAGAGTTGTCAACATATGGAGGGTCCCTCCAGGGAGCCCCCTTCATCACCTCCGATAGTTTTTATTGTACAAGGACTCATTTTTTATCATAACAATCACCGATCCTGAGCGAAAATTGGATCAGGGATGAACAGATTTTTCAATAACTTCGATCACATGACCTCCTTTCTAATAACTACCTTCCAACACGGCAATTATAAAATTTGACAAGACATAATAATATAAATTGCAATAATTATACTAATTAGTAACACAGTAGACTATAAGCAACAATGAGGCGGAATTTTCCGGAAATCCGTCTAAGTCATAAAACAAGCAAAACATATGTTTGATCGATAAAAACATACCTTCCAATGGTCAAGCTGAAAACGTCGGAAGTTTCTGCATCGGAACTTCTTTGGAGTAGAAGTCCATAAAAAAATGAAGACTTCGTTTTCTTGTTAGTGCTTATAAAAAAAATGGATGGGATTAAGTGACAATATTTGATCTACTTAGGATTCACAATGTGTCTCTGTGAACATCATTTAGGATAAAAGAAAGAAGGGAGGAAAAAAGATGCTTGAATGAAAGGGCAAGTCCTTTGAATGTGCTCTCAGGTGACTGAGTGAGAAAAGGATCAGGCATCATCATCTCATGATACAGACACCGACTCTGTTTACCTTCTCCAGATAGTTTTTTTTATACTCTCAACTCGCCCCCTTCCTTGTTTGCCGTCAACAATGACATTTTGCCTACAATGAACCAAGGTCGAATTTCAGTCCTGAAAAAAATCAAGGGTTCGATCTCGGCTAATCCCGTCGCACTACGAAAAAAAAATTGCTGAAAAAACTCATTGAGTGCTACCGTCTTTGAAAAAGATCCGAGGAAACGATAAAATATTTATGGATTTCCACGTAAATTTTTTTTTTCTTAAGGATGTTTGCTTCAGTAGGTTGGAGTCGTTTTTCGGCCCAAAAAATAACAAAGAATGAAAATATTTTTGGTCAAGGATTGTCACAACTTAATAGATTTTTGTAGTTTTCTTTTTCCTTGTTGATTTTTTATCCTAATAGCTCGATATTTCGTTTGGTGTTTTAGGTTATGGAAGGATAACCCTAATAACCTAATCCTAACCTAAAAGCTCTTAGTTGCTTTGTCATTAGCGGTCAAGGAAATATAGTGGTTTGAAGGAAGAAGGAGGAAAAAACGAAGTCACACAAAAAGCACTATCATGATTTGTATCCCATTAGGGTTATCAAAGGAACATTATTTTCTCACATAGTTTTGATAAGAGAGGGGCAGTTGATACGAGACATCCGGAGGAAACGATTTGGCCCCGTTCGAAAACAAAAGGCCTTCCTGAATACTCTTCGAGAGGCCTGGAGGTAAACATGTGGCAATACCCTATCCGGAGACCTCTGTATGATTTTCCCCATTCGACTTTGTATTTAACGCAAGTAGCTTCTCTTTTCTTGTCAATCATACTCCCTCACAAAGAGGGCCTGAATTACACTTGTCAATAACCCATTGTTCGATCTGAGGGGCCTCCCAGACTTTCAATTACGTATTGAAGGCATACCCTGCAATTTGAAATCGAACCGTTTTCGATTCATCTGTTAATACACCTGCTTAAGAATTTCTCGTTTCGGGAAAACTTATTTGACATCTGTACCAAATATGGCCATAAACTTCTTTTTCACCCTTTGCTCTAAAAATAAAAGGGGGAACATGTGGGAATTACATGCCATCAATCACTGGTATATCGACTAACGCGTTTTGTGATACAATCAATGTTTTAGTCCTTGTTTTTTTTTCCTTCACTCCCTCTGAGCTTATTCAATAACCCGTGAAAACGCTCTGGACCCAATCAATCGTGGATAAGCCGATATGAAAACAGCCTCATTTACAAATCAAGTATAAAAAACTAAGAATGACTCAACTATTTTTCAACACCCTTTGGCAAAATTAACTCTTCATAACTCATAAATCGCGGCACCGGTTTTTTTTAAATTCTGTCTTCCACAGATTTAGAAAAAAGCAGAACATCCGTAGATCCGGGACACAGGAGCAAGGAAACGCCGTAAGTTTAAAACATTTCGAGATTTTATTATAGCTTTTTCAAGCCACGAAAAATCGGTGCGAGGAGTGTATACGTGTCGACATAATGCGGTTCGCCATAATGAATTTGACCATAAAATAGTAGAAATCGCGAGCTACCGTTCATCATAAAAAATTTGCAACTCAACATAAAGAAAATAGTCGAAAACGTTCACCATAATGCATTTGAGCATAATACATCTCATCATAAAGAAGAGATTTAACACTTGTCGTTTCGACATAAAATTTGTAGTTTCAACATAACGCAGTTGAACATAAAGGAAACTTTCATTTTATAGAAATTGTCGTTTCGCCATAAAATTGTTTCAGTCGTTTGGGCATAATACATCTCACCATAAACTAGGGACAGCGAAAGAGCCATTTTCGCCGTTTAAAACGCGATTATGGCGAAACGACAAAAACCTTAAAACTTGACGATTCACCATAATGCGATTCGCACAGCCTCGCGAGAGGAAAAAATTAACCCCCTTGTGTCATAAAACGAGCTGATCCCATTGGCTGCCTGCTTGCTTTTTTTTGTTTATAGTGAGATGCTTAATGTTGAATTGCATTCTGGTGAACTGTCAAGTTTTAAGGTTTTTGTCGTTTCGCCAAAATCCCGTTTTAAACGGTGAAAGTAGGCTTGATCTTTCGCTGTTCCTAGTTTATGGTGAGATGTAATTATGCCCAAACGACAGAAACAGTTTTATGGCGAAACAAAAAGTTAAAAGTTATGGTGAGAAGCGTTTGCACTTTTTTTATGTCGACTTGGATTTATTGAAAAAACCGTTTATGGCGAAACGCTTTATGTGGAAATGCATTATGCTCAAAAGTTTTGAACTTTTGAGAGCTTTATGTTCAATTGCATTACGCCGAAACGCATTATGGTGAACTACAGATTATTTATGTTCAAGTGCTTTAAGGTGAAATGCGTTAGGTGGAACGGTGTTCTCCCGGTGCGAGAATGATTGACAGGTCCAACAATAAAAGATATCGTGCCGTTGGTGTTGCGGGTGGAATAAATTTCACTTTATTGTCCAAGATAAAAAGAAAACATGAAGAATCGAACACCTTTCTCGTGATATTTAAACACCCGGGCGGTGTTTGAAAGAAGCCTCTCTCAAAATCTCAGGTATAACCCTCGGGAGGCGACGAATGACCAGAGATTGTCATGCAGAACGCCGCTCGGGGGCCCTTCGTAATTAAAAGACCTCGGGGAACACTTTTGAATAGGTTGCGTGCGTTTAAAGGCCCAGATGACGGTATCAACTCGAATCCAATTGCTCTCGAGGCAGTTTATGTGTCACTAAATTACAGGAGAGATCCGATATCTGCCATCCCTTTTGTTCACCTGACGCCTTATGGCAGGTAGCCCACCAAAAAAGGAATGAGACTGAACCCCAATTTAAGTCAATATGATTTATTTGACGTGTTTTTTCCTGCATTTTACATTCTCAACCTTGAGCTCCCCCGAAGTCATATCGAGAAATAAAACAACTACAACCACTTTTTGATTTATTATCTAGTCTATATTATAAATAGTTTAATGAAAAAAATTGATATTAACAACAATATACAAAAAAAAATTATGTTTTTGAATTAAATTAAGTACTTTGAAAATGGCACTAAAGTTATTTAATCAAAAATGGCCCGTGACAAGTAAACAGATCTTGAAAGCGAAAAATCTTTTTATGACTCCATGAATTCCGTACAGTTAATAAAAAATAAAACCTAACCTGAATAATAACTATAAAAAAAACTCACACGACGAAGGCACTATTTTTACAATTTACAATCAATACTGTTGATATTTTAAAGGCAATTTGGACGGAAGTTTAGTTGATACGTAAATTTTCTTTAATTATTAAAACGCACCATTTGTTACAACCTCAATTTTTTCACCGTTATTTTTAAATTAAAAATAATTAATTGCTGTTAAGATTTTTTAAATTTTTGTTTTTTTTTTGGTTAATCAGTCTTGGTTAGTTGGAGTCTATAGATTGAAGAGATACGTGAAGATCTCTAAAAGTTTGCCCTAAGGGACCTTGCAAAGTTTGCCTTTTTAAAAGGAAAGATCGAATTTCAAGAAGGCTATTGTAGCATTTATAACATTTGTCGTATCTGTAATTTTTAAAAATAAAAAATTAATTATTAATTTTTTTTAAATGTTTTTTCTTTATTACCTTTCTTCTCTCGTTATGTCAACGCCGAGGGCGACGGGGCCGGATAAAACGTTCGTTTTTATCACAGGAGCAAAGTTTTTCAAAATAAGCCGAAGGGCGTCACATCCGATTTTCATATGGCTGAAAATAAAATAGTTATCGTCACTTCTATTTAACAAAAACTATTCCTGATAAGAGATAAGGTAATTTCAAGGGTTCTAAAGGCAAGTATTAGTTTGAAGAGCTTCTAACGAAAACTTCCTTGAAGAGAAGTAACAATATAAGAGGGGGAAGTATTAAAGAGGGGAAGTATAACGGATAAGAAGTTTAGGGAGGGGAAGTACAAAAAGGAGGGGAATAATAATTTCAAGCATTTAGACAAATTCTTTTTTCAACAAATTTTCCTAGTTATTTTTCAAATTTTTTTTGTTTTTCGAAAAATTTTCCAAGTTTTTTCCCCCCGAAAAATTTTTCGAAGTTCTTTTTTCAATTTTTTCGAATTTTTTTGTTCTTTTTGAAAAATTTGCAGTTTTTTTTGGCTTATTTTCGAAAAATTTTCCAAGTTTTTTTAAAAATATTTTTTAAGTATTGATGTAGAAATAATGGGCTTTCTGCCCAAGGGATCTCTCACTCGCAAAGCGTGGAAGTATCAAATTTCTCCCTACGAAAAAAAAAAAACATTTAAAAAAAAGTTTTTATTACACCAAAAATTTGTAAAAAATATAAAGAGTATTTAGCGAAAATTTGGTGAAAATCAGACCAACGGTTCGGACGTAGAGCAGTTTTTAAAATTTCAAACAGACATATCTCCGCCATTTTTACGAAATTCAAAAATCGCCCTCGTTACTTTCTTCTTCATTGGGTGAGGAAGATTATGTGAAAATTTTGTACAAATCGGTTCAAAACTGTAGCCGTGAAATGTTCCGGAAAAATGCTACGGACGGCCCGCCGGAACCACAGACAAAGTTGTGATCGGTAAAGATCAATATTCGATTTGACCCTCGGGGGTCTGGAAGACCCTTCCCCAAAAATCCGGCGGAGAGTATCACAATAACTACTTTAAGGAAGCTAAAAAGAATTTAAGGAAGTTAAAAAAACTCAAGGAGATAATTGTACAACAGATTATTCAAACAAATAGTTATTATAATAATATGAGGTCGTCTATGCATAAATAATGAATCCGTCATTCAGGGGACGATAGAAGCATCAAAAAGGCCTCGTGACAATCACAGATTGTCAGCGTTTTAGTAGAAAGGACGGAAGGGAAAGAGGGGCGTAGATTATTTACATTTTTAATGGCCTGTCTATAATTCCGAAAGAACGGACCTGACAATCGCCTATTACAAATCTATATCATAAAAAATTCACGATTTCATTTGGAACGCGCACGTTTTATTGTTCCGAGCGTAAAATTGTACGGAACGGACGTTTTTGTGATTTAAAAGGTGAAAAAAAGAAGGGAGATTTTGATATACAGCGTTCATGGGTTTAAACGGCGGACCCCTTTTATGCCGGACGGGGCAACCCTTTTATTAAAAAGCGAGACCCCCGTTTCGTCGATTTCCTCCTAAACCGCGACGGATATTTTAGGATTTATTGCACGTTCCAAGGCATCAGCCGTGAAAAGACTTATTTTTTACCACATTTTATTGAGTCAGATTGATTTCATCACTATTATAAAGGGTAAAATCGTTGAATGGAACTGAAAAAAAATAGTTCATACGCGAAAAATTGAAAAAACTTCCAAAGAATTTTAATGTTTGATTCAGGCACACCTGATAATTACTTTGGACCCTGAAGTTTTCCAAAAGCCGTACGACAAGACAACTTTTCTTTGAGAAAGTTAAAAGATCTTTTTAAAATTTAGCCTAGCTGGGTTCTACATATGAGGCGCTCCGGGTACGAAGGGCGAACTCGACATCGGACAAATTTTTTAACTTCCTTTAAAGAAGTTATTGTGATACCATCGACGTCGGGTTTTTGGGAAAGGGTCCTCCAGTTTTTTTTTCATTTTCAGATTCTACACCTCTTGGTGAGTACACCCATATAATTTTTATGTTAAGTTCGCCATTTTTTCCCCTTTAAATACGTAAAAACCGAAACTTTAAAATGCGAATATCTCGAAACTACGTTTTGTCGAGTTCGCCCTTCGTACCCGGAGCGCCTCATATAAACCTTGAAGTATGGGAAATTTTAAAATGGGGAAATTTTCGGATACAGTAGGGTACATGTGAGTTTACGATAGCATACCAACACGCATGCGCGAGCATGTGTTTTTAGCTCCCGCGATTTTTCAAACATTCATCTTTGAGATTACCTAATTTTAGTTTGATAACACGAGGGGTTAATTTTTTTCCTCTCGCAAGGAGAGCTCGTTTGATTTTTTCCTCTCCAAACGAGCTTTTCTTGCGAGAGGAAAAAAATTAACCATCTCGTGTTATCACACGAACTCCCTTTGCGAGAATACAAAAATTTATCCCCTCAGGTAATCAATATAGTTTGAATTTAGGCAAATCTCAAACATGAATTTTTGAAAAAACGCGGGAACTAAAAATACACGAAAACCCTTGGTATTGTAAACTCACATGTACCAATTTAAAGAATTCAGGTGCTAGAACCAATATATTGCGTTTGTATTATTCAGAATATAACGTTCTCTTCCAAGTGATTCTGTGCGCAAACAACAAATACAATGGCAGCTAAGTATGATCTGACTCAATAATTAATTGAATATAAGGTTTAAAAAAAACTCTCCAGATTGCAGTATCTATTAATTGCACAATTCAATATGGTATTTTGGGACAAAAATCAATTAGAGGATCTCTAGCAGCGAACTTAAAACGGTCAGTTGCTCCCGCATTGAACGACTTTAAGAAAGAATCCACAGTAAGGAATGTATGATCTTCTATCACTTTTTTCAGAATGCTCCCAATAAAACCAGAGAAATCTTTCATCGCCAATTTTTCGCATCCGCTCTCTTTTAACTGAAGTTCTCCATGAACTTGAGCAGTGCAGTTTGGATTGTGAGTGATCATGATTTTCAAATTGATATGATTAGAAGAGCAATTGAAGTCTAGATATTTCATGTTTTTGTTATATCGGAAAAACGCATCGTCATTAAGAAACCAAAGATTGACTGAATACAAGTATTTGATATCAATAGGATCCATAACTAAAGGAACATTGATGATTATGTTGACATTTTGTGTCTTTAAAGTAGCATCTCCTTTTCGACGTATTGTTCCAAAATTTTGGACAGGTCCAAAACCGACCACGTATTCACCTCTCACTTTTAACACATCATGCACTACTTGGTCAAAAGTTCCTTTTAATGTGGGCATATAAAATGGTCCCTTAACCAAAGTTTTTTTAGTTGCATTTAAAAGTTGATCAACAGCTTTGTTCAATTTTTCCTGCTTTATCGATTTTAGGCAATACTCTTTTGAATATGCTAAACAACACAAAGTTAAGAACAATAAGCGATACATTTTACAACTGTCATTTATTGTTAAAAACCTTGTTTGCTTTTGATGGCTTTTTCTTATCTTTAAAAAGTCTATCGATCATATAAAATTAAAATTTTGATTGATAAGATTATATTTTTGAAGGCTTTGAAGGAGGAAGATTCTATTTCTTATCATTGTGGCAGGAGGAATTCTTATTTTGAAACCATAACGAAAAACTGGGTACACATTACTTTCTCCACAAAAATTTAAAAAAAAGGACTTACGATTCAAAAGTGCTCTGAAGTAATGTATGAATGGTTGGAAGAAGTATAACGCAAATATCCAGGCTCCACATATTCCTAAAAATTATAATAAATCGTTTGTTTTAAATAAAATGTGCTATTTTAGTACTTACGGTCGAAATATTATGGCTCGAATAAAATCAGCTGTGACAAATGGATCTGCATCGTATGCAGCAGCTTCAGCAGCGGCCTAATAAAAAAGAAAACCATAAAACCAAAATTTTATTACTTAAAATTTACTTTTAAATCTTGGCTTTGCCATAAACTGTAAAAAGTTTGAAGTTTGAAATAACGGTTTTCTAGGATGGTCATTATGGATTCGTTTCCTCTCATCATTGACGACATGACTTCTGCTTCAGATAAGACAGATGAATCAGAAACTACCCTCTGATAATTTTGCTGTTTTAAAAAATAAAATTAGTATGCGAAAAAATTATCTTTAATATTACCGGAACAAAGTCTTGGAAATCGTTGAGTCCAGTTGGACGGTCTAATGGCATAGGCATAAAATGTTCATATTGTTGATTACGAATGTGACTATTGGAATGAGGTATGGAATGACTATTGGAGTGAGGGATATGACTGTTAGATTGCGACATAGAATGAGAATGGCTGGAAGGTGGACCACGGTCGCTTTTTGTCTCTCTTAATATTGGCTTGGAATTCACATCTGTAAATTACAGTAGAAAATTATTTTACATAAATAAACATAATTACATGAATTATGAGGTCGTGTGGTTTTATTTCGATTTTGAGTGGAAGATGCTCGAGGGATGCTGGTTTCGCTATTGCTATGGTGTATGCTGCTGAGCTTGACTGGGAAAGGCTCTTCGTCAATAAATTCTTCTGATCTCTGCCTGTTGGATATTCCACCATTGGGAGAAATCGAACGCCTCCTTTCTTTGGTGACATTGACCATTGCAGATGCAGGTGGCAGATACAGCGACTCATTTTCAACATGTTCTGCCGTCTGAAGAGTCTCCATAAGATAAACATCTAAAAATAAACATTTAAACTCTGCACAAAATATCTAAATTCTAAAATCACGCAATACACAAAATGGAAACTAAGTTAACTAATGAAATGTTCCTTCTAACAGAAACTTACCTTCTTCTGGCTTATCAACAACTACTTGAGGTGCCGGCGGCGGAGGCGATGGTGAAATTGACGATGACGGTAAAGGAGAGCTAGCATAAATGCTTATGGGAGGGCTTCGATTTACTGAAAATGCATTCACAAAATACAAATAGACGACACAACATGCTATAAGTGCATCATATTCAAAAAAATATCTTACAACTTCTGCTAGGTTGAAAAGCTCGATGATAGTCTTCAACTGATATGTAAGTATCGTTTTCAGGCTCGCTTTCTGACCTCTCCGATTCCTCAATAGTTTTAACAGTCAACCTATCAAAAAAATATTTGTTTCTGAATACAATAAAAGCATTTTGTCAAAATTGTTGGTAAATGAGGAAACGATTTTTGATTCACATTTTTCCGAAACTTAACAAGGGGAAAAAACTTACGCTCTTTTGGCTTCAGGGGTTGGTTTGACTTTGTTAAAGCTCTTCCTGAGAGGATTTCCATGCGAAAATGGACTTGAAGGTGAGGCGGAAGAATCTTTGACTGGAGGAAGAGTCTCCATTGAAGGGTCAACCATCCAAATGGAAACATTAGTAGATTGAAAAGAAGCGCCAATCTTCAAAAAATGATTAATTTTTTAAAATTAAATCAAAATGAACTTACAAGTTTGGAGTCAAGTGTTGAAATCATGTCTTGGACGTTACCCCAAGGAATTGGGATCGTATTCAAAGTTCTCGCTGGCTCCCAACCATAAACCCTTAAAATATCCGAAGCACCAGCATACAAATAATCACCATTTGAATTAAAATGTAAGCATCTACAATATACCATAAATATTTTTAAAAAATAAAATTTATAAACTGTTACTTTGCATTAGGAACTGCTTTGTCTGTTGAAGATACTAAACTAAATTGCTCCAAATCAAAAAAATTTACAATATTGTCTTGACTAGCGGAGGCAAGAAGCAATTCACGCGGGTGAAATTCGATTGAGAAAACTGGACCTCTATGATTTGTAAATTCGTGCAATAATTTGCCCATTCTAAGATCCCAGAGCTGCAAATAAAAATGAAATTAAATAACCATAATAATAGTTTATCCATCACTAACTTTAACTGTGCCTTCTTGGCCAGCAGAAGCGACCCAAGAACCATCAGGGCTGAATTTTAAACTATTCACTGCTCCAGTATGACCTCGGTAAGTGAAAGAACAATCTTTTCTCCGAATATCCCAAAGCTATAAACAAATTAATAAAACAAAAGATTTTCGTTCTTTTTTTACTTTGATATTTTTGTCGGCAGATCCAGATGATATGTAATCTCCATAAGGGTGAAAATCAATGGCAGTGATTGCACCTTTGTGACCAGTTAAAGTTCTAACTACATACTTTGCTTCAAGATCCCATGTCATCAAAGGTCCCAAAATCGAGCCAGCATACACATGGCTTTCAGTGTGTCCAAAGCGTACACAGTTCACAGTCGAAGAATGGCCACTCAAACTCTAAAAATGAAGGTTTTAAAAAAACCTTTTCCCTTGAGGAATACATACCAATATTCTGTTCGGCTTTCCGATAGCCCAAAGATTGACTTTTCCATCATCTCCGCCAGTAGCCAGTACTTGAGCACTGATATGGCCAAGCCCAAGGCATGTTACGTTGCCAGCATGGGCCACAAAATCAGCTGAAACAAAATTAAAAACTCATAAAATAATGCACCTGAATTCTTAGTACAGGCTAAAGTGATAAACATTAATAGAATGTAAGTACATACTGAATTTTTCAACAAGTTAAAAAGAAAATAGGAATATAGAAATACTTACAAAATGTAATAAAACAATTAAGATTAACCTTTAACCAAAGAAAAATCCAATTTTTAAACTTTACTTCGCATTTAGAATTCTAAAGGTGAACAGGTGCTCAAGGATGTTATGATTTTGACCATATAAGGTATCCTAATATTTAAAAGCCAATAATATTAAAACATAGTTTACCTAGTTTTTTACAGTTGGGCTTCTGCGATGCCATTTGGACGGTTCAAGTCTCCCCAAACAGCGCGAAAAAACGAATATAGATTCCCATTAACCGAAAATATCGTTTAAGCATGTAAAAAAAATTGACGAATGATCATTTTATTCTTGGAATCAATCAATGTTTTGTACGTTTTGGAAATGTACATTTAAGGATCACCGACCTTGTAACCATAAACCATCTGATTCCTCTTCCCTTCCGAAAGGCGATTGCGCGCTTTTAGCGGATGGCGGGAAAATTCGAAAAAGTACTACATAGTTCGAAGAGCTTCCTTAAAAACTTCCTTAAAGAGAAGTAAAATATAGGAGGGGGAAGTATAACGGAGGAGAAAATATAAGGAAGGGGAAGTATAAAAGAGGAAAAATATAAGGAAGGGGAAGTATAGAAGAGGAGAAAATATAAGGAAGGGGAAGTATAAAAGAGGAGAAAATATAAGGAAGAGGAAGTATAAAAGAGGGGTAAGTATAAGAAAGGGGAAGTACAAAGGATAGGAAGTATAACGGAGGGGGAAGTACAAAGAAAGGGAGGTATAACGGAGGGGCAATTTCTTTTCAGAAATTTTCTTAGTTTTTTTTTCAAACAATTTTATAAGTTTTTTTTTCAAAATTTTTTATTTTTTGAAGAAAATTTTTTTAAATCCCCCCCCCCCCGGTTATACTTCCCCTTTTTTACACTTCCTCCTCCGTTATACTTCCCCCTCCTATATTTTTACTTCTCTTCAAGGAAGTTTTCGTTGGAACTAGTACTTCCAGCGACTTTTTTATCAAGCTTTTCCGCGGACCTCCAAGAGCTCCACAGACCACATTTTGGGAACCCCTGTATTTGGATATTTAGAACACAAAAAACAACAAAATTTTAGTTTGATATATTTTTTGCCATCATAATATAGAATACTATAAAACTATCAACTGTAGATAATCACAGAAATTTATCACACATCCTTCCATTCACTTTTTTGAACAAATAAAACATTTCAACTTAAAAAAATCATAGTAAAACATCGAAATAAAGAACATTTTGATACAACAAAAAATAGCATTTAGGCAAAACAAAATTTTAAGGCACTGCATAAGTTTTAAACGGGCCGTAAAGAAGGAATGTAAAATTTTTACTTCCAGTTTAAGAAAAAAAAAAGTTACACTAATCAGAAAGATTGTTAAGTATAAAACAATGAACATTTAAAATAAAATAGTTGTGTGAAAACAGGCAAAGCGGTAAAATTAAGCACTAATAACGAATAAAATGTAGTCTTTATAAGGTTTTCTCAAATTTAAGTGGTAATGAGATACTTTAGCGTAATTGGAACCTCATATTGCAGTTGATGTATTTTCTCAGCAAACTGATAAGAGTGAGTACAGGGCTTTTCTTTTAAGAGCTATGCTAAATATAAATCTCAAATTACTTGACAAGAAGCAGATGATTTGAAAATCCACCAACCAATTTTGCTTAAAGCAACCACCAAAGACTCCATTTTGCATTAAAAATAACACTTTACATAACAAAAAGAAAAAATGTTTATACTCTTGTGCCACCAATCAATGTTTGATTTTACAAGAGATAGAATCTTATAAATACTTTTTAAAATAGTAAAGGTAGCTATATCTTTTTAAAGAGGAACATGACAAAAGCAAAAGTACAAGAAAAATACCATTTTTTGAATAAGGACGAAAGAATATAGGATTTGGCACTTAACTATTAAAAACTTAAGTAATCTATTATAAGTAACATTGGCAGCTGAAATTTAAACAAATTATTTTTCCAAATTTTATATAAATAACAGATTCGATTTGAGCAATAAAATTAAGTACAATGCGTTAGGATCAGGTTCTATCCAAGGATTCGAGACTTGTTTTTCGTAGTTTGCCGTTTTCCATTTTGACGAGACAGCTGAAGTCCCTTTCGTGTTCTAAGAGGATTCCGAGTTCAAAATATCTTTCATCGGTCATAAGAGAAAGGTCGAAATCTGGGCCCATTTTTTCCAAAACGTATTCTTTCCAAACCTTAAACAGTAAAAAATAAATTTAGAAAATCATCCTTTTTGTTGTTCCAGCAGAATGGTTCCGTCTTAGATTTTCACCATGGAATCCAGGGTTCGATCCCCACTTTTAAGCGGACAAGAGTAGGGTTGATTCGATATGGCCTTCCTTCCGATATTTTTATCAATCGGATAATATCGGATGAACTGATATATCGATCGGAAAATATCGGATGAACCGATATATCGGAAGGAAAATATCGGATGAACCGATATATCGGAAGGAAAATATCGCAAATATCGAAAGGAAAATACCGATATTCCGATATATCGTGATATACATCGTATGGTCCATACCCATACGGTATGGATGTTATCACTGATAAGTTATAAGATTCATATCGTAAAAATATTGCGATATATTGGAAATATCGGAAGAATATCGGTAGGGAAATATCGGAAAAACCGATATATCGGAAGGGAATATCGGAAAAACCGATATATCGGAAGAAATATCGGTACAATATCGCAAATATCAGAAGGAAAATATCGATATTCCGATATATCGGAAGTATCGCAACTCCAATATATCGGAAGTATCGCAACTCCAATATATCGGAAGTATCGCAACTCCAATATATCGGAAGTATCGCAACTCCAATATATCGGAAGTATCGCAACTCCAATATATCGGAAGTATCGCAACTCCAATATATCGGAAGTATCGCACCAATATATCGGAAGTATCGCAACTCCAATATATCGGAAGTATCGCAACTCCAATATATCGGAAGTATCGCAACAACCCTAGACAAGAGTGCCAAAACGATAAGCATAAGCGAAAAATTTATAATAACACTTACATCATCACTTTGTTTGGTCAGTTTGGTATAGTTGTTACCAAGGCCACCAAATTTGTTGAATACTCGAACATTATAGAGCATATTTGATAAAGAATAGCTTATCACCTTCCGTTCCTTTAAAACTGATTGAAGTCACACTACAGCAATCTTTCCCCTATAAACAATTGATTATAAGCTTTTTAGATTGAAAAAAGATTACTTGTTGAACAGGAAACGCTTCTTTTAGAATATTTTGAATAATGCCTTCATATTCAGGGGCCATGAGTTGATCAGGAGTGAAATAATGGAATCTGTGCCGTCCTAGGTCATCACGCAGATCTGAAGCGAGAATTCCTATTTCTTTAAGATGTTTTCCTGGAAAAACATTATTATAGTGTTTTTTATTTGTAATTTATACCAAGTAGGTAGTCTTCATTGTTTTTATATTTTCCACCGGCGATGCATTCTGAAGAAGTGTTGAATTTATCAGCGAGAAGACTGATGGCACCTTTACTTACATAAGCTGTTTGCTTGGTATTGAAAACGACACCCCAGAAAAGGCTGTTGTGGCCAAAGTAATAGGGTTGCTCTGGGTTATAATTTATTAAGGAAAACCGAAGGTTTTCAGGGATTAAGAATATGTCATCGTTGACAAAAACGACCCAATCGTAGCCTATGAGAGTACGGATCGTCTCGCAGAGAAAGGGCCATGAGTCTTTTCCCACGAAGACGTTGATATCCAGAAAAGGAACTTCTTTGTTACTATAATAAAGTAGACGGTCACATCTTTTACCCCATGTGTTAGACACAGCGTACGCATTGTCCTCATTTTCGACAAAAACTACACAAGTGATTTTAACGAATTCTGTAAGGATTTGAGATTCGAGCGGTCCCGGGCAAGTTTCTCGGGAAAACGAGTACTGATCGACATCAATCTTTTCTGTTGTCAGTCCTGAATGTTTCGCCCACTTCGCATAACGAAGGATGTCAGAGGTGCGAGTTTCCGAGGAAGGCCACTCCGGAGGGCTTTCCGCCACGAACGTCAACACAGAGAGATACGCACCGAAAACGAACCCAATCAAAAAAACACATAACTGAAAACAATTCATTGTCTGAATGAAAAAACATTTGGAAGTTCGCTCGTTGGAGGCCCTCCCGATTTAGGTTTAAAACAAAACAACTCAAGTCATCATATAAAATCAGTTCAACCAATCAGCGAAATTTAGTGGATTGATCATTGGCTACAGGTCAGTCTCATTTTATCAATTTCTTAAAACTTGGTCAACCTTCGGAAAGTTAATGCGGTAGCAAGGTTAGGTATTTATTTGAAAGCTCCAGGAAGCATCAACGGTTTACGTCATTACACTACACGGAGCACACCCACCGAGCTGAAAACAACAATAATCATACTTCAAATTTTTCGCCATCAGATGAAGAATCGGAAATTTCGTTCATGGTCTGGTTGGAAGAAAATAGCTTTGCGAGAGCGAACGAGAACACCGTTTTGTTGATAATCTTCTTCTTTAGATATGCAACTGCAAAAGCAATAAAAGCGAAAAATTCCTTAAAGAAAGCTCTAGTTTTTATTTCTGAAATAAAATTAGGGTTCTAAGGAAGTTAGCAAAGACATCTAGAATGCAGGACGTGAAGATGCTTCTATTTGTGATAGTTGGAATCCTCGGACAAAAGAAGAGAGAAAGAATAAAAAAAGTCTTTAAGATCATCAATTCTAACGGGTTTTAGCGCGAGCGTTAGAAACGCTAAAATTGCGCATTTATAAAGGTTGTCAAAAATGGGTCATAAGTCAAATCAAATTGAA